>WEIS01021989.1:30927-51308 GCA_013389965.1 Todus mexicanus | reverse complement strand
CCCTGGGGAGATTATTCCAATGCTGTCCAGCCAAGGTTTATTCTTGCCCATAGCTCACGCTGGTTGAGGCAGGAAAACTGTTTGAAAGCAGCTCTAGCCATAAAATAAGAGAAATGAGGAAATCAACAAGAAGTTGAGTCAAGTGACTGTACAGAAAGCAAATTCTCATCCCCTACCAGCTATTGCAATCTCCCGTTAGCTTTCCGGTGGGAGGATTCAATTTGCATTTAAATAAAAACCTCAAGCGCAGGGCCCATCTAACGCGAAGATGTTCATTACGAAGGCATTCACCTCTTCAGAAAATTTAAAAGATGCCATCAAACTGGATTTTAACAGGGGGCTTATTAGCAGCCTGGCATTATTGGACACTTAGTGTTTGTAAGTTATTATTATTATTATTATTATTATTTACCGGACTGTTTCTGGACGAGTTCAGGCAGCTCTGAAGAAAGGTTTCCAGCAAGCTTGCAAGCTTATAGCCTAGGAGGTAAAATAAAACATCACAAAAAGATCTTCTCAAACCATTGAGGAGCTGACTGCAGAAAGCTCAGGCCCATGGGGTTAGGGAAGCACGGGGAGAAGAAGCAGAGGCTGCAGGACACAGCCAAGGGCAGACTGTGGAGATGAACTGCGGCTCTGACCACTGGGTTGGCAGCTCCTCTTCATCTCCACATTAAACCACAGAGCTCCTGTGCTGGGCACCAGCTCGGAGCTGCCTGGCGCTGGGTGACCTTTCTGGCTGGCGGTGGTGAATGGGCTGTGGCAGGCTGCAGCCAGTCCTCACCATCGCATCACGCAGCCGTTTCCATCTTAAAACTGCTGCTAAACTGGGGTTTACAAGCCCCACAGAAACACAACAGCCGGGCGGCGTTTCAAAGTGTTCTGGAGCTCCTGCCTGGTGGGCTGAGGTCCAGCCAGGACCTTGGCTCAGCGCATTGGCTTTGGCCCCAGGTGGGTTTTCGGTTGCTTGGTTGGGTTAGATTTAATTTGGGGTTTTTTTTCAGTATTGTTTTCTTTCCGGTTGGTCAGGTTTTTACATTGCCGTTTGATCTCGAGCCCTTCATCTCCTTCTCCTTTTCCTTCCTGCTGTTCGTCTGCCCGTTTCGCCTGTTGTTTCGTGGCTGTAGCTGGGCTCCCCATGCTGAGTGTCCAGCACCTGCTGAGTGGGGCTCTCAGTCAGCCGGAGCCTCCGGCTGGCAGCAAAAATGGGATGGATTGTGCTAATATAGGGCGTGACAAAGACCAGGTAGAGCTCTGCCAGGAAACCTTCATAACTCTCATCCTCATAGTCCTACATATCTGATGCTAACAACTTCCTGAAACAATTACTCTTTCATCTTCATAAGCATTGAATCCACACAACTAAAAATAAACCAGCAAAGTAACTCAAAAAACAAACAACCCCTTGCTGGGGGTTCTTGACTCCAAAAAAACCCCTTGACTGGCGTCCTTGACTCCAAAAAAACCCCTTGCTGGGGGTTCTTGACTCCAAAAAACCCCTCCACAGGGGCTTTCAACTAAAAATAACCCCCTTTGGTGACGGATTTTGAATCCAAAGGAACCCTTTGATGACCTTTCACTGGCCAGCATCATTTCTCAGACCCACACACTCAGCCTTATCTTCCCACAGCCACCGGTTTGCACCACATCGACACCTGCAAAAGAGCAGAGAATGGAGAGATGAAGGCAAGGGGAGAGGGTGAGTTTAAATTGGATAAAAGCACCGAGACAGGTACAGCAGCTTGGCCATAAAGCCCCAGGGGTTCCCCCCAACTGCTGACTTGCCTGGTGGATGAGTCAGACCCGACAGGCTGGAAAATAACTGGGAAGGACGGTGCTTACACAACGTGCCACAGAGACCCGAGCCCTCGTACAAAGGCAGGTGGTGGCTTCGCTCAGCAGATGCTTTTTGAACAGTGAAAATTGCCCAACACGACGGCAGCCAGCGAGCCCTTCTGCTAGGAAGGAGGGAGGGATGTCCTCTGCTACTCACCAACATCTAGAGAAACAAACCCACCATCGCCAGACTGCCAAGGGCGTGAGGAAAGTGGAGTTTAACCTCCTCCTGATGGCATCTTTTCCTGGAAGGGTCTTGCTTGGTGCTAAGGAGATCTCTCAGGGTACCCTGAAGAACTTGTAAGACAAGGAAAGCCCAGGGACACTGCAGATTTGTGCCTCAAAAAGAGAGGAACTTCTCCAAGCTGCTTGGGTTCGTTCTCCCATGTAGCAAGTGACAGGACAAGAGTGACCAGCCTCAAGTTGCACCAGGGGAGGTTTAGGTTGGAGCTGAGGAGAAATGTCTTGTCCAAAAGGGTTGCCCAGGCATGTCTGAGGCTGCCCAGGGCAGGGGTGGAGTCCCCCTGATCCCTGAAGGGGTTTCCAAGCCTTGGAGATGTGGTGCTGAGGGACACGGGGCAGTGGTGCCCTGGCAGTGCTGGGGGAAAGGGTGGACTGGATGATCTTGGAGGTCTCTTCCAGCCAGAAGAATTCTATGATTAAGGAGGTGTCACTGGTAAAGGAAAAAGAAAAAAATCAATTCTGAAAACCTGTAGCAGTTTCCTGCAGTTCAACATCTGTTTCCATGGGAACAGCAGGAGAGGTGCTGGAATTCCTGCAAATTACACAAATCAGCCAAACGGTAACAATTTATTCTCCTCTTTCTTACCTGCATCACTTCAGGTTGAGCCAACCCAATCCAACGAGCACTCTCGACCAGATCACTTCTCCCAAGGGTTTGGGAAAGGTGTGTTGAACCTCCGTTAGCGAGCCAGGAGGTAGGAAAATGGGGGGGTGAAAGCAGCAAAAAACACCCCCAGAAACCCAGCAAAAGGCTTTTATATATCTACAAGATTCAGGATAGGGCAGAAAAATATTCAAGAGGACTAAGACCTGCCCATAAACATCTCTGTTCCAGCAGTGGCTGGAGCACAGAGCCCCCACCATGCTTTGTCACAGGCTGTGGAGAGCAACGCAGTGGCACTGGAGACAGCGTTCAGTCCTGCCCTGTCATTTCTTCCAGAGATTTGGCAACCTGACACTTAATTAACTAGTTAATTAATTAATTCTCCCTCCTGTAGGGCTGGTTACAGTGCAGAGAGTCACCTTAATAAGAGGAGACAGGAGCCAAGAGCTTCAGGATCTCTCAATCAGAATATTTAACCCACGGGGAGAAGTCCACCAGCTGTGTCTGCCCAGCTGACAAACGCAGAGAGACATCATTTCAGAACACAGCGGCACTTTGAGAAGACAGTTGCTTGGAAAAAAACCCCAACCCAGCAAACCACAAAAAACCCACCCTGCGCGCCTTCAAAAATTAGCTACAGTTAGCAGAATTGCAGCAGCAGCAGCATGAAGGAGCTCTGAGCTGTCTAACTGCTCAGGCTACGGCTGCATCTGCCTGTGCATGCCCTTTTATTAAAACCAAGCGTAAGCCCGTGTTTATACACAGCTAAAAAAAGCAGCTTGTTCCCAGGAAGAGGGTTTGGGCGAGACATGGCAGGGTCGGGAACAGCCCGTCTCCATGAACAGTCACCAGGATTAAAAAACATGGAACTAAAGCCGTGGTTTGCTGGTGGCACGAGCTTCTGCGATCATCAAGAGCATCTGTTCTAGGAGCAGATCACATCTGCTTTCCTGACCACGCCAAGAGCTCAGATATTCCAGTGCTGGGTACAAAATGCCTTGGGTTTTCCACAGATCACGTCTCGCTCCGGGAGAGCTGAATGCCTGAGAGAGAAAAGGGACTTGGAACGGCGGCGTTTTGTTCTCTAGTCTTCAAAGGCAGCGAGGGTTAATCATTCATGGAGCAGGCAGCGATAAGAAGCAAGAGCAGGCTGTGTAAATAATGGATTTGAAAGGGGGATGTGGGTAAAAACCGTCAGGGTATAATTCTGATTATTTATTTTATTTTTTTTTATAAAGGAAATGGCATTTTAATAGATTTTGGTGAATTAACTCCTAATCTGCCCCAAAAGTTTTCATTTAAGCTCCGGAGAACATGGGTTTTCTTTTCTTTGGGGGTTAAATGTTGAAGCATTTTGTGCTTCAAAGAGGTGGGGGGGAAGAGACCAGCTTGAAAATGAAATGCTTTCAGAAGTCAAGACGCTTTGTTTCAAAGGCTGCCGTAATGAAACGCTTCCATTTCTCAGAACTCTCCTCTTTGTTTCGCTGATCCCCAAAGCTAAATTCACGGGCAAACACATTAATCTGTAACAAGGTCCTTTTTGCCCAATCCTGTCTGGATTAAGAAATTCTATTCCGGGCTCTGACACATGACAAGTCACCAAAACCATCCGTGTGTCCACCTGCAGTAATTCATTTCCAGTTTGGCTGCACTGTGACTGCCTCGCAAGCACCTCTGGCCAGTGTCTGCTTCTATGTGCTCCTGCTCCTTCTACATTTGAAGCACCTTTGAAGTCAGCGCCTGCAAGATCTTCGGCATGGCCACGCCTGGCTAAAGCCAAGGGAAGCAGCGAGAAGGTCCCAAGGTGCTCAGATCACTCCAGAACAGAGGAAAAACCAGCCCCAGGAAGAACCAGACCGATGCAGAAGGATGATGAGATTGTCTCACCCATCTCACCAAGGCTTGTCTTTGGTATCTTCCGTTCTCCAGCCATCTCCCAGCCCCAGCTGCTGCCCATCCTGGGGTGTCTGTGAGAACACAGAGATGCGTTACAGCGAAGTTGATTCTAATTGACCTCCACAGCTCCAGCACTTCTGCTCTTCCCTGTTCCACATCCATTTTGCTGTCATTGCTCTCCCAGAGCTATTTCTGATAGCAGAGATCCTTGCTGACAGGTCTCTCTAGTGGAGAAAGCTGCGGCGCATAAAATTAGAGACATGGGGGAGAGGAGACAGCTCCCGCTCGCAGCCTGCCAGCCATCTGCGGGGGCTGGGAGCCGCGAGGTGCCCCGGTTTGCCGAGCTGCAGGGCAGGGGTGAGTTGTTAAACTGGAGGAGGTGGGTGGTAAAAGGATGTCAGCTCATCAGCAATCCCATCCACACCTTCTGGGGAACTGAGCAAAGCAGGGTAAGAGAGGCTGGGGGCAAAGACTGAGAAGTGAGACAGTTCAGACAAGAGGAGGAAACACGCTCATTAAATACTTCAGGAAAATACTTAACCCGCAAGTCATTTAAATTTAAGTGTCAGGAGAACATTACACGCAGATTTAGGCCCTCCTCAGATAAAAAGTGACAGGTCAACAACAGGCGATCCTCCCTTCCACCATTCTCCCCTTTTCAGCAACATTTAGAGATTTGAAGGGGCAAGAACATTTTTTTTCAGGCGTGGTTAAGATACAGTAACTCCTCTCTTGATCCCACATGGCTTGTATTATGCTAGAACCATTACCTCCCTTGCCAGAACGGCAAGCAATTTGCTCCCTCAATTTATATTTGGTGTTTCCCAAATATAAAGGTAATCAGAGCACGGAGAAGCTGGAAGTTCTCAGTGCTGCAGCTTAGGCAGCTTAGGAAAAAAAACAAGCCATGCAGAACTCCAAAAGCCTCCGAGTGAACAAACTCTCTTGCTGGGGCACAAACGGTGTGAACTTGGCTTCACCAGAGGAGAAACAGCCTAACAAGCCACGTTGCCAAGAGCGAGGAGCTGCTGCGTACAGCGAGCACCAGGCAAAGACAAGCCACAGGCTGTTTACACCCTCCTACCAGCCTTTAATTCACTGCCTGAAGAGCTTGTTCACAAGTAGCAGGGAGACAGAGGGGGGGAAAGTGCATTCTTCAGTTTTGTAGTCACCGCTAAACACCACTGCTGGCATCAGGACACTGCTTTTATTTGCTTCCCAGGATGAGGGTTCTGAGCAGCTTGTATTAGCAACCGCAAACACAACGCATGAAGATGAGAAAGAGCCCGATGCTAAATAAGGTGACCTTCACAGCTGTGGGGATCAAATTTTCACTGGTCTCATCCCGTGCTATTCTGTTGCCCCTGTTTTCCAGCATCGATGTCTCTTGTAGCACCGCACCTCTCCTCATAATCCTCCGAGCCGGTGACTGCCTCCTCTCTTTCTTTGGCCTTTTCCTGCTGGATCTATGAGGGTAGATAAAAAGTTGGTTTAAGGAACATGAATTCTCATTGCTGACCTTAAAAGATAACATATGTTGGCTCTATAAACAGAGAAGCCTACCATCAAGGGAGAAAGGAATCTCACGATTAGGGCAGAATTTTTTAAAAATATAAATAAACAAAACACCACCACAAACCACAAAGCAAATCTTCTGGTTATAAAGCAACAACCTTCGGAAATTAAGCCAAGTAACGCCTTTGTGAAGCTGGCATGGAGGGATAACCCAGCATTGCTCCACTCAGACACCTCTCAAATGGGGATAGGTGTCTGGGATTTAGCATGCACAGAAGCAACATGAACATCGTTCCGGGACCTGCTTGTCTCTGCTGCTGCAGGACTGGTAGCAAAGCAGCGCTAGAAGCGCACTTTCCCAGGCAGCCTCTAGCTGAAGCAAGTTCTACAGGTCAGGACCTCGTTTAATTCCTGTATTCCCATGCAAGACAAAGAAAAACACTTTCATCATTTTCTACCGGCAGCAGGAGACGGGTCTCCCAGGGTTCTCTCTTCTGTCCATGCAAAACTCTGAAGAACGGGAGCGTATTTTTACAAAGCCGTGAAAAAAAAGGAGCTCAAACCTGAAAGAGACTCCAAGGAGTCTGTGGAGAGTACTCAGCTTTCAGCATCTACGCAGTAAAAAAGCCACCCACGTCTGCAACCTGCCTGAAGTTCATCCATGAAAGGAAGCAGCTGTCTTCACATCCCCCCTCCTCCCACTAATACTCTCTCCAAATGCTGTCCCGTCAGCCAGACGAAGTCTTTAGAGGAAACCAGGTTTCCCAAGCATCAAGAAAGGCTGTTACAAAGGTATGAGCATTGGTTGTGCTCAGATGCAGAGATGGGCAGAAGGTACTGCATGGCCTCACTGTGTTTTCCAAGATGTTAATCTGCAGATAACCATGAGGAAACTTCTCCAAAACGGGGACAAAAAGCCCAAGGAAAGGTGGTTGATGACAAGAGGAAAAGGCAGGTTAAATGCACGGTACCTGATTCCTCCACTTGGAAAAGAATCAGAAGAGAATATGTCACCTTGGTCATGCTCCTGAAAAAAAAGAAAGTACAGCAAGAGACTCAATGAGCTTAATGCATTAAGCTTTTCATTTCTAGCAAGCAGAGCTACCGAATAATCTGGAGATGACTAGAGCAAGGTCACCTTCATTTCAAGGGGGAGGAAGCTTCGTCTTTTGAGGTCTTGGTGTTACCAGAACAAGACTAATGAGAAGAAGTAAATGCACGTCAATGATCACTGGAGTCTAACGGCGATGGTGCCAGGCATAAGAAACACCATGCTACTTCTTGATGAGAAGTGATTCAGTGAATGGAAGCTGCCTTAAAATATTCTCATCTGGAGTGGATCGTTCTTCTGCAGATTACAAAAAAAACCCAAATCTTTGGGAAGTATTTAAAAATCACCAAGGGACAAGGTTAAAATAAAGGCTGGCTGCCGGTGGGCTGCTCTAACATGGATGCCTCTGGAATATTAATCGGTGCTCAGTAGATCATTGTCCTCCTGTCCCACCATTTTCCCATCCTGCTGGAAAACAGAGTACTACTTTGCAGTGATTTATTGCGCAAGTCAGTGAGTAATGCACAATAAACAGCATTTTGCCTCTGGACACATCATCTAATCACTGCAGCTCAAACTCATCTGCATGCGAGGAAAAGAGAGCTCTAATCAACCTCCCCGTTACGTTAATGAGCCAAGGCTGCGCTCACGGCTGGAGTCCCTTGGCGCTGGGTGCCACCAAGGGACAGAAATCTTGTTCCAAAGACTGATGGCAACACCCTGCAACGATTTAGCCATCTAACATCACTCAGCAGGGCCCATTTCTAGGGCTGAAGCCTAAGTAGGGTTCTTTTCAAGAGCTTACATTTAAGCATTACACGTGTAAGTGCCTGGACAGAAAGATCCACCGGGAATCACCTGTTTTGAGATGATCCACAGCTGAATTTTCAATGCTAAGTGGAATTTAAGCTACGAGTACATCAAAAAGTTCTCGTTAAAAAAAGAGTTCTCTTCAAACGAGAGCACCATCCATCCTCTCTAAAGATAGTCATCTTCTCGGGTAGAGCTATGCCGAGGAGGAAGAGGAATGCCCCGAGGGGAACATCTGCCTACCCTGCCAGAATTCCTCTGCTATGAGCAAGCTCATTTGCTCGGAGTTGACTCGGGATCCTTACCCTGCACTGCAAAGTGCATGCTAGATAAATTGAGATAAGATGGGAGATTGGTCTCTTTAATCTTAAACTTAACAAAGGATGCGCTTCCGTGCTGCTGTATGAGTAAGGGAGATGAGATTCCATGACTCACGGTATCATTCGGATGGGGCACTGGCCTGGGGGTTGCATTTTAGCAGCATTTTGAGCCCAGAGGAAGCACAGAGAGGTGAGGACTGTAAGTGACTAACACCACAGTACCCTTTCCATGCAAGCAACCCTGCGATCGTCCGGGCAACTGCTGCTGGTTAATTGTTCTTGTCCCTGCGTCTGGTCTGCTGGTGAGTCATTCTCCGGCGATATTTGTTCTACCTGTTAATATTTCAGGACAGATTTATTAGTGCAGGTTGTGGGCACATCATCAAAGCCCCTCATTGAGAGTTACCACCAAGCCCTGAATGCCAGCCAGCACAGACTGCGTTCTTCTTATTTGTATAGATTTAAACAAGAAAATTTACGGTTTTTCCACCCATGACAAGTCTACACACGGTGACAATGCAAAGCTGCTTTAAAAACACGTAACAAAAAGCCTGAAATAATTTACACTCCCTAAGTGAGGAGCAAAGCAACCCTCAAGACAGCTCGTACTTTATCGCTAATTAGCGATCAGATATGTACTCCATTCTTAATTAGCAATCCTTTATCTAATTCTTTTATGTTTAAAAACCTAATGTATGTCAGAGAGAGATGGCCCGTCATCGAGTGGCACCAATTTCCATTCCTGTTAGCCACTTGTTTCACAATTACTCTTAGAAATATCTCTAGCATGCACGGAGAGCTGCTGGATCTGGATAGATGGAGTAGCAGCGAGCCATTTAATTAACAAATTAACCTGGCTGCCTTTAACAGTCATTGCCAGAAAGTCAGAGTTCGGAGACAGCAAGCGGTGATGGAAGCCCAGTTTAAGTTAACTTCTAGATTTAGGGCTTGCTAGGTGCAAAGACTTAATAAAATTAACGTCTGACACGGACAGATACGTTCCTTGATTGTTACCGCAGGGTGGCCGCACTCTGCAACGTGCACCAGGATCTTCACGCGACACTTGGACAGTTCCAGGTGTGTAAGCTGTGAACAGAAGAGAAAGCAGCTAACAAATACCCCTCACGCACAAGAGAGCTCAGGAAAGAGGAAGGCAGGTCGTGGAACGATGCTATAATTAACTGATTGGAGGTAATTGCTGCATTTGTCACGAGCTAATACAAAGAGCATCGGTTTATACCAACTGGCAATTTCCTTCATTTAGCTGTGGATACATAAAATATTCATGCGGTAGCGGATTACTTACTTCAGGACTGTCAGGGGCACTGTCTGCTGTCATTTTGAAGTCTTTTGTTTTAACGGTTACTCCAGTGCTTCTGTCTGAAAGAAGAGCAAGAGGGGGAGGGAAAAAAAGGGCTTTAAAATACAAAGTGAATTAGCCTGAAATATCTATACCGGGTTGCATAATTCAATACTTAAAAAACCAGCTACAGTTCAGGCCATCTTTACAAATGGCATTGCTTAATTCTCCTCCTGGGCATTCCCTGGAGCATCGTCTGATGACAGATGTGGTTGGAATGGTTTCCCATCAACCCAGCAGCAACCAGGCAGCCACCTTATGGAACAGGGCTCCAGAAAGACAGAGGGACTACCAAAGGCACAGGGCAGCTACCAAAGCAGCCATGAGAGCAGAGCTGAGATTTGGGACGTGCTCAGATTCACAGATTGGTAGGAATTGGAAGGGACCTCGAAAGCTCCTCCAGTCCAATCCCCCCATTGCCGCAGCAGCATCACCCAGAACAAGTCCCACAGGAACTCGTCCAGGCGGCTTTGAAACGTCTCCAGAGAAGGAGACTCCACAACCCCCCTGGGCAGCCTGGGCCAGGCTCTGGCTCCCTCACTGCAAACAAGTTCCTCCTCAGATTCCAGCGGCACCTCCTGTGTTCCAGCTCACACCCGTTCCCCCTTGTCCTGTCCTTGGGCGCCACTCGAGTCTCCAAGCTGAAGTGGTTAAGAGCCCATTCATCTCTTGGGGATCATCCACCAAAAAACCCAAAAAATCCACCCAAGTGAACAGTCGCTCGCCCAGCCTCACCGCCCAGCTCAGAACCAGTAAATAATCTTTTCCTTTGTACATTTTCAGGCACTCTACAAAGAAGCTGTGTTTGAACCAGCCCTGCTTTTGTTACGACAGCTGCTAGGCTGTCAGATTAGCCCAACGCACAGCTGCTGGCTCCGTGTTTTTGCAAAACATGTTGAAACCACACAGGATTTGGGAACTTTTTTTTTTTTCCTTCTTTAACCAGCACCAGAAATCACCCCGCCAAGCTAATTGCTGCAACAAAGCTGGATATTCATTACAGCCTGTAGAATAAACGGGAAGTTTGGCTTCATCTTTGAAGAGAACTTCAAAGGGTGTTGCAAGGAAGAAAAAGTGGGGGCAAAACAGCTTTTAGTACTGAGGAACTCCCCAAAAGGCTTTCTCCTTTCNTATTTATTTATTTATTTTAAGGAGCAAGATTGCCTCAAGTCACCCCTCACTTGCTCCCCCTTCCAAGGGCAGAGGCTTCTGATCTGCTCTTTAACGCCCGTCTAGATTGTTTTCTGGAGCAATACTACTCTTTCCTCGCTCCCTGTGAGTCAGCAAAGCAATTGGGAGAAGACAAAATGAAGCCACCTCGGTGACATTCACGTAGCCCTTGTTTCTATTTCTGGGAGCCACAGACAGGTCCCTGTCTCTCGCAGGACACAAAATCCAAGCTGTAGGTACAGACAAACATCACGAGCAACTCCTCAGAGGAAAGGTGGCTTAGAAAGATGAGGTTTTATACAAACAGAGCCTCTTGAGCACCAACGCACCATTAGAGCCTCGCCAAATATTGGCAATTTCCCCATTTAATTTCCCAGCATCTCAGGGCAGGAAGGCTGAGGAGCAGCCCAGGTAGCCTGGCAGGAGAGTCCACATCGCAGTGGTGAAGCCGTTCAGCCCCTGGCATGGCTTCAGGGACCTCTATTTATAACCCACCAACGAAATAGAGGAAGAAAGAAGAAAGATGGGCACTGCCCCCCACAGATCACGGCAGGAACAGACCATGGAGACACCAGGAGATAGCCCATATTTACTATTTTTACCTTCACATTTAATTTCGCTCTGATGAGACTCAAGTAAAAAAAAAATCACATTGCACAGCACATTTGACCTCCATGAGAAGTTCCACCCCACCCATATCACTACTTCAGAAACTATTTATACCTTACCAAGCATCATCACATAATCACGCTCTAGAAAGCCCACTTCAGCTCCATGTGCCCACCAGTTTGCCCTGACCAGAGTGGAAAACCCATGACCACCACCCACATCTCCACTCCCACCACCCACAGATGCCAGCTGAGCCCACACCAGCTCACAGGTGGAGACCTCTATCCAAAATTCCTGTCATTTCAGAGGCAACCACTTACTTTCTCACATGGTCTTGATGGCTACTTACAGGAGGTGCTGGAAAGGTGTCCTGTCCCTCACCTGCTGGTCGGTGTTAGTGTCTATTCTGATGTCATAACTCACCATGGCAACCAGGAGGGAAGTCAATCGGAAAGAAGTTTCTCTCAGATGGAGAAAATCCTTCTCCTGGAAGAGCAGAGGTTGGAAGGGTCACCGGTATCTTATAAGCTTCAATATAAAAGTTACATCTTATACAGTTTAAACAAGTTGGTAGGAGAAAAAGCTAATCCTCCTCCTTCACAGCAGCAAAACTGGGAAGAGAAAACCCAAGGAGAAGTCTAAGGTGATGTAGCACCAGGCAAAAGCGACATCAGGACTTAATTCTTTTGTTGTTTGAGGTTTTTATGGGGTTTTTTTTTGAAGGACAAAGAAATCTTGCACTGTGGCTGAGGGGGAGGCCAGCCTGTGTGAAATTCTCCTTAAACAATCGTCTTCTGAAAAAAGCCATTGTCCCATTAAAGGAAAAAAAATCTAAGAGCAACCTGAAGGGCTTTTTAATAACAAAAAAGAGTAACTATTAAATAGTTAACTGAGAAGAGAGAAGGTTCTCAGGTTCTCAGAGTTGTCCTTTTGAGGGGTTCCAGTCACTCATTTCCAGCTCATCCGCCCCTCTCCACAGCTCAGTTAAAGCCCAAACCAATTACACACACCTTCTAATTAAGAAACCACGTAGCAAACACATGCAATGTATTTATTCAAGCTTCCAGAGAGAGGTTTAAACGTAACCTGCTCTCACCTTACGAGTGGCTTTAATATCACACATTCCAGGGAGCACATCGTGGTAGATAGAGACAAACACCTCCAGATAGGAGGAGATTTTTTTGCCCAGCCGCGTTTCCTTAATTAAAAGTGTCTCAGTGGCAGCAACGCGGGGCAATAAAGACTCATTTTCTTCCAGATTTCTTTTAGTTTGCTGCTATTTTCCAACACAGAGGCAATCTGTGTGGCAAGAGAAGCTCAGAGCATCGCTCCTGTGTGCTGTTATAAAGTGATAAAGTTCAAAAGAAAAAACAAAAAGCCATTTAATGGAGGAGCTGAAGGCTGCAGGAGCTCAGGTGTACCCGACCCATCATCTGCTGAGCAGGTTAAAGCCATCGGAGTTAATGACCACTCAGAAGCTTAATCCATCCTGCAGATTGCCCTTGGCCTTTTTTGCGCCTTCCGAAAGTGAAATAGTTTAAAAAAACCCAAAGTGCGTGGGTGAGTCACCGCTCGAGCTGCTTCTGCCCTTGTAAAGGCAGGGAAAAAAGTCACGTATGGAGAACTATGGGCTATGTTCCAGCCTAAAAAGTGTCTAATTCAGCTGCTGCTGGGGTTTCTTAGCCATAAAAAGGGACCGCGTACCTCCCGCAGCATCCCAGGAGACAGGCATCGCCACCCAGGATTGGATTAGTGCTGCGCTCCAGTTGCTGGTGCCTCGGTTTTGTTTCTGCTGCCAACGTTCCCTCTGAGCCTGTACAACACAAGCGCAGACAAAAACATTCCTAAAATATCACTTAGAGCAGCGATCGGATCCCAGCCGGTGCCGCCTCATCAGATCACTGCTCACCCCCCCAATGCGGCGCTCCAGCGTCTCCCGGGACCAAACATCGCTCACGCCTCCCGAGTGCTCTGGGGTCGTGTTTTGGTGGCTACATTGAAGAGATCGGGCACTTCCCAGGGGTAGCAAAGCAGCTGAACTCCACCACCTTCGCAAATCGTTCCGTCTAGGACTGTTTTCCTACACAGTCCTAGAGAGTAGAGCTTGTGGTTGGAAAAAAACCCCACAATATAGTGAAATAATCCTGGCGTTCAAAGTGTCTTTATTTATGGCCCCAACACCAGCACTTCAGTCATTTTTACTGCCTTCCCCCAGTAACTGGAGTTACTTTACGTCACTAATTCCTTCGCTATGTTTTACAAAGTGGACACACTTCTAACACCACCCCAAGGGGAAAAGTAGCCGCAGGGCTGGGACTACACCTCCCACCACCACCTCCAGTTTGCAACCAGTTCCACTTGTAGGTGACACTTCCCTTCAAGATCAGGTTGGTGCAGGAGGACCTTGGAGGAACCCTACGACCACGGCATCTCCCAACCTTCAAGAAGCCGCTCGCTCCTTGTCCTCTCCCAGCCCAGCTGGAGCACCCGCTCATTTGAAACAGGATGAAGCTTCAATTTTGCAAACCCCAGGTGAGGCTCTGCCAGGTCCCTCCTGAGGAACTTGTTTGCAGGGAGGGTGCCAGAGCCTGGCCCAGGCTGCCCAGGGGGGTTGTGGAGTCTCCTTCTCTGGAGACGTTTCAAAGGCGCCTGGACGAGTTCCTGTGGGACTTGGTCTGGGTGACCCTGCTGCGGCAATGGGGGGATTGGACTGGAGGAGCTTTCGAGGTCCCTTCCAATCCCTGACAATTCGTGATTCTGGAAAAATCAGCAGGTAAAAAAAAACCGAGCCCCTGTGGGGGGCGCCGTGACCCCGACGTGATTCGAACACGCAGCCTTCTGATCTGGAGTCAGACGCGCTACCGTTGCGCCACGAGGTCCCGGCACCGCCAGCCGCCGCCTGCCTCCAAGAGCCTGCGCGCGGCCTGCGCATGCGCGCCCTTCATGCCTCCCACATACAGCCCCCCCGTCTCCGTCTCCTCCTCATCACCCCGGGACCTTCCGCAGCTCCCCCAGAGCTTTTTCGGTCCCCGGTGCCCCCCCAAGCCCAGCCCCGGTACCAGCCGAGGAAGCCGCAGCCCCGTCACGCCATCCCCCTTTCAAGCCGCCCGCCCTGCTAGGCCCGGCCCCGCCCCGCCCCGTAACACCCACCGGAATCTGTCCCCACAACCTCCCAGGGGAGGAGCCAGCCCATAATTATCCTGTGCTAAAGGTCAAAGAGCTTTGGGGGTGTCTCCTGTGGTGCCACCTCCCTGCTCCAGCAGGGTCACCCAGAGCAGGGGGCCCAGCATCGCAGCGTCCAGGCGCGCTTGGAATCTCTGCACACAAGGAGACTCCANAGCTGAGCAGGCCCAAGGCTCTCGGCCTTTCCTCCTCAGAGATGCTCCAGGCCCCTCAGCATCTCCGCAGCCTCATAGAATAAAATGGTTTGGGTTGGAAAGGACCTTAAAGATCATCTCGTTCCAGCCCCCCTGCCATGGGCAGGGACACCTCCCACCAGGCCAGGTTGCTCAAGGCCTCATCCAGCCCGGCCTTCTTCCAGGTTCTCTGGGCAGCCTGTCCCTGGGTCTCACCACCCTCACTGTAAAGAATTTCTTCCTAATATCTAGCCTAATACTACAAGCTCTTTCAGAAAGCCCTTCCCCAGCTTTCCTGCAGGCCCCCTTCGGTGACTGGGAGGCTGCTCTAAGCTCTGGACTCTCTCCAGTATGACCTGGGGCGCCCAGCACTGGACACAGGCCTGCGGAGGTGGCCTTACTGAGGCCAACCAGCCCCATCTGGGTGCAGAAGCAGCAAATAGGGTTTTTTTCCTTCTTTGCTGCCATTCAAGTTCCATCAGTGAAGGAAATAGAATCACAGAAGCACCCCGGTTGCAGTTTCTGTGTGTCAGCACAGGAGAGAATGCTGTTACACGTGGGGATGATTTAGCAGGACCAAGTCCTTGTAGATGGGTGAAGGTTGATGGAAAATATCCTTTGCAGATGATTAAAGATTTTTCTTAGGCATTTGTGGTTTGTCTTCTGCTTTGGGCATTGCTAGAGGTGTTCCTGCTCCCTGCACGGGGGTTGGACTAGATGATCTTTAGAGGTCCCTTCCAACCCAAACTATTCTACGATTCTACTACCTCAAAGATCATCCACCCACCCTCCCACTAGAGCAGGTTGCTCAGAGCCCCATCCAGCCTGACCTTAAAAACTTCCTGGAATGAAGCTTCTACCAGCTCCCTGGGCATCCTGTGCCAGTGTCTCACCACCCTCATGAAGAAAGAACTTCTTCTTAACGTCTAATCTGAATCTACCCACTTCTATTCTACTTCCCCCCAGTTCTGCCCATCTGCCACCACAGCCCACCAACCCCAACCTCCCTTTTGCTCCCACCCCAGCTCAGGGCCGCGAACAGCACGCACGAAATAAAGCCCATCTCTCGGAGGGGTCTCAGAAAGCCGGTTTATTACAGCAGCTGCCACAACTGCTTCTAGTACGGCCGGGCTGGGAAAGTGCTTGCTCCAAGTGCAGACAGAGCGATGTACAAAGGCCCCGCCACAGCCCCCGATGTTAACCGACAGGAGACAAATCGATAGGCGAGTGTCTCAGTGCAAACCGCAGTCATGATATGCATCTATAATTTACAGTACAATCTTGTAAACCAGATACGGTACAGCAGAAGCCGCTGGGCTCGGTGTATTTACAGCTCCGGGATACCTGGCAAGCATTAAAAGGGAACAGTCTTCATTGGCTCCGCTCGGCAGAGGTTTGCCGATCCCTTGCCACAGTGCTCCCCGAGGACCCAACGCCAGCTGGGATGGTCCTGCAGCCCCCAGGAGCTGCCCCAGCGTTTGTACCCCCAAGGAGGGCAAGGAGCGGCCGGGGAAATGCCCCCATGGGATGGATCCTGTTGTAGGGCTGCCAGGATTAGGGAACATCCCAAGAGATAATGGGTGTTTTAAGAAGACCCTCCAGGATAATGATGCTCTGCCCCAGCTCCCCTAATGCTGAATTACCCAGCCAGCATTGCTCGTTAGAATGTAACCCAATAATTATTCAGAGAAATGTATTTTTCCATCTGACATTAAAAGCCTTTGGCTTCCAGCCTTACAGATACCCCAGGAATCAGCGGCATTGTTGTGGGGCTGATTTAGCCTCTAAGTACCGTTGCACTCTTACCCGCATTGATCATGTTTCCAAACACTGGGAATTTGTATTGCAAAGTCTTTTGTAGAATCAGCCTAGAAAAGGAGGAAGCTCGTCACGTACCAAAAAAACCCTGATCTAGGCTTGCCATGCACCGTAAAACCCTGATCTCCAGGAGTCTAGAAAACCCATACTCTAAAAATTCTTATAAATACAGTAGCAAGTAACCTGCTCTGTGCGTAGATAACGTGCGCTCATTTACAAATGCCACATTTCTTCCCTCAAACATACAGTACTGCTCAGGAGAGGATGCCTGCCTCGCCGGAGATGCTCATTTAGCATCCTCCAGCACGCCGGGCTGACCTGCTCCCCTGTCTCTCCAAAGTAGAGAAAAAGTCATTTACTGGCATCATGAAAACAGACTAAAAATAGCCGGTTTCTATGGCTACTGGGGCTGGGAGACTCCTGAGGAACATGTCTGGGTAGGTCCCTTCGTGATGAAATCCAGACAGTGGGATAAAAGCAAAGGACAATAAAAGGAGGTTTAATGCTTTGATCGTCCTTAGACAGCTTTAGGGAGATGCTGCAAGGACGGTTCCGTGCCCTCCGCTTGGTCATTGTGCACTTCAGCAGGGATCAATATGGGTTTATTGGGGGGGAAAGAGGCAAAGTCATTGGATCAAGCAAAATCCTGAAGAAAACACTTAAATTTAAGCAGGGCTTTGTTGAGTCAGGGCTTCCTCAGCGTGTGCCCGCTGCGAGCCCGTCTTCGCCTGCTGGTGCTTGTTATGTACGTGGTTTTGCATAGGACAGGGCTGAGACACATCGAGGAGAAATCTGCATGTTGGGCTCCAGGCCAAGCCCCGTTTCTGTATAATTAGTATTTTTGCAGACATCTCAGTATACAGACTCTCTCTGGATTTGTACTGGCATAAAACAAAGGTCCAGTTTCACCCGTAATAAACCCTAGAGCGGTGATTGATGGCCAGTGGTTTAGGTCCGTGAACGCCTGACGCACACGGTCAGCGCACGTCACGGGGGGACAGTGCAAAAGTGAAGTTACATTCAAGAGCTGCGCTTTGTGTTCCACCGGCTCGCTCTTCTCCTTTTTTTTGGCCCGATGAGAAATCCGAAGGTCCTCGCCAAGGACAGCGCTGGGACTGCAAACCCTGAAGACGGGAGGTTGTGCTGATACGCAAAAATAGGAACGGAACAAGGTCAGCATTTTCCCAAAACAACGTGAGCTTCCCTGGGCCCACCTGGAGCTGCCCGAAACTGCCCGTGCTTTGTCCTCAGAGTAACGCTCTGGAAAACGTGGTGTTTTGGGGCAGCCGCAAAGAGCGGTTGTTTGTTTGAACTATTGGAAGACAGATGCTTGGGGAGGTGAACAGGGATGAGCCGGGAGGATGGAGCCTGACCATGAACTGCAGATTTTATCAGGCTGCCCGAGATATTTCTCTGCGCAATCCCCCAGTGCTGGCTTGCAGGAATCAGCATGGGAACGTCGAGCAGCTGGAAGAAAGTCCTGCCTGTGCGAGGGAGAAAGCGCAGCTTTGGCCAGGTGATTTCTGGAAGAAAAAAAAAAAGAAAAAGAAAGAAAAAGAAGGAAAGCATTTTTCTCTTGGTTACCACCAGGGATGCAGAAATTCCCCTGCCTAAAGAACACAGCAATCTTCTTAATCCAATATGCTCCATCACACCGGTGCATTTGGGTGGACGCTGTCTGTCCTGCTGCACAGCATCTGCCTCAGGATCGCCGGCATTATTCTCTGCTCCTTCTGTCCCATCCCCAGCCAAACCTTTAAGAACGTGTTAGAAGATGAGAGATCAAGCTGCAGCTTTTTTTTTTTTTCTTGGCTTGCCTCCTACAATTTGTGCGCGTTCCCTTCCAGCTGACTGCACAAACATCTCTCCAGCTCGGAGCAGCTCCCGTGGCAGGACCACCTCCATCCCCAGCTCCTCCGCCGATGGAGGCTGCGCCCCTCGCCCCACACGCACACCAGTTTTGGTCCCCAACCCGGCTATTGTCATGCAAATAAACATCTGTAGGCTCCCTCTAAGCCAATATTTACAAAGGGACTACGCTGCCTGTCTTGGAAGTGAGCCTGAGGCTCTGCTTTGGTTATTTTGATCATTAAAACTGATTTTTCCCAACGCTCCAGTGGCAGCTCCAGCCCCTGAACCCTTGGTACAGGCAGCTCCTCATTTCAGACCACGTTGCTTCTCCGTCCCCAGGGCTAGTGCAGGGGCGTTGCTGGCTGCTGCCGGCTTCACTTCAGCCCTTTGGTGCTGGAGGAGAAGCTCAGGGTGCATGAAAGGGGCCAAGCTGGGGGCTGTCCCCCACTAAAACCTCCACAAGGACCTGGCCAGGATCCCTTGGTGAGAGGGGCCTCCCTGCCCTGTGCATCCCACCATCCGCTTCGAGGGAAGTTGAATGCTTTCCTTGGTGTAATAGGATTAAAACAGGATTATTGCTGGTGGGAACAAATGCATCTTCTGGGAGCACGGCTCTCCTCTGCCCGAGGAGAGATGGGGGTGGAGGCTCTCTCCATAAATCCCAGGAACGCAGGGTATGGATAAGGCTCGTGTTGTTACAGGGGATTTGCACCCTTTACCCCAAGGATGCCCACGAGGAGCCAGGACATGGGTGATTCCTCAGCTTCAGGCTCACTGCTCAGCCATGGGGGGGTCCTTGTGCCTCCTTTCCTCTCCCTAGAGGATGGAAAAGCCTCCACAAAACACTTGGAAACCACTGGATGGACAACTCCAGCTTATAGCTCATTGCCACTGACATTAGTGAGATTTATCTACTGCAGTATCGCCCCGGTGCAGTTGCTTCTGGAGCAGAGAAGGAAAAGCAGGGTGGGAGAATCAAAAGGAAGGTGTTTGAGCTTGGGAGGGCCAAGAGGAGATCCTGAACAATAAGCAAACCCTTCGTTTATAAAAATGCCAGGGGTTGTGCAAACATGAGAGTGAGAAACGGGGAGGGAGCGTTTGCGCTGTGGGAAGAGCTGTCAACTTCTCCGGCTGCAGGCTCAGAAGCGCTCGCTGCCCTATTAAAATGCTGCCACTGGAAAGAGAAGGGAAAAAAAAGAAATAACCCGTTTGCTTCTGCCCACCGCAGATTTGTCAGGGGAAGGTGGCTGGAGATTTGTCAGGAGAAGGTTGCCGGGCACCTTGGAGGGCTGAGCGGAGCGGGGCTCAGCTCTGGGCAGGTTTGCTACAGAAAAACGCTGGGCTGGAGCCTGGTGGGAAACAATGTGCAGCTGAAAGGACCTTCAGCCATAAATCTGGAGGTCAAGTCATTATGACAGGGGAATCAAAAAGCACCACGAGCCATTTATGAACACAATAGAGGTCAATCCAGGAGCAAACCATTTTGCTGGGAGCCGTGGTGGAAAACATATTGTTGCTTTGAGAGCTACATCCATCGAGGGAGGTGGGAAGAAGCTCTGTTTAAAAATAACCGTAGACTCGAGCGCTTTAACATTAATGCGGCACTTGGTTCATCCGCTGTGTTTCCGAACACACATACAATGGGTGTGGGGGAGTGTCTGCCTGTCTCGGTTGTATGTGCTGCGTTCATTGAACACCTGGGAAACCCGCACTGGAGACGGGAATATTCGAGACACAGGGGAAACCTGAACAGGCAGAAAGCTGCGTGCATAGCATGTGCCTAGCGTGTGCATAGCACGTGCCTAGTGTGTGCCTAGCATGTACCTAGCATGTGCCTAGCGTGTGCACAGTGCACTGTGCATGCATCATGTACAATGCGTGCACAGCATGCGCAATGTGAGCACAGCCTGAGCTCTCAGCTCACCCCAGACCAACCTGGGGG
>WEIS01021989.1:16749-30821 GCA_013389965.1 Todus mexicanus | reverse complement strand
GTCTGACACACGGAGACCACACACAGTCTGTGCCCCCGTGCCTGGTCCCACCTTCGAGCTGGCTCCCAGGATTGCATCCCACCCCAGTCAGCTGCTTCCCATCGCAGCCCGGACAACGGGCACCCAGCAGAGAGAATCAAAAGCTCCTCAGCTGCACCTTGTCTTATTAGCACTCTTGGCTGGGCTCAGGTTTTTTGTGCTAAATCCTTTGGATAAGAAAATAAGATAATAGTTGTGTTGGTTCTGGATGTTGGCTGAGCCAACAAATCTCCTCCGAAGGAGAGTTGTCAGCGGCACGTACAGCTCTGTTTGCCAATCTGGTCTGGGAGCACTGGGCAAACTCTGGAAAGGTCGAGCCAGTTAATTGCAGGGGGGAGGATTTGCTCTCTGAGTGCTTGTCCCCCTCGGTGGGGGCTCCTTGGGGAGGAGCTCAAGGATCTTTGCCAAACAAGAACAACCTCCTGCTGAGCCTCATGGCTCGGGCGTGCAGAGGGTGCGGGGTCACACATGGAGGTGTCCCCCTGACCCATGGCTCAGGAGCTCCCAAACTGCAGCATCTGATGAGGGGTGGCGTGCGTGGTGCCTCCAAAATGCTCTGGTGTGCTGCACCCACGGGACCAGGCAGGGCGGAGGTGTGGAGAGTGGCTTCTTGGAGTCGCAGACACTTGCTTGAGACAGACTCAAAACAAAAAACCCAACCCGAACCAGCCTGCTTTTTATGCTCAGCCAATTCTGCACCAGCAGGACAACTTACCAGCCAGGGGCCAGCTTCTCCGGCACGATGGCTCCTGGAAGAACAAAGTCTGGCCCCGGCTTTTGAAAACCCCTCCAGGTCTGTCTGTTGAGACTTGTTGGAGCAAGGGCAGGTCGGCTCGCTCAGGAGGGAAATCTCTACCCCGCTGGGATGCAGGGTTCTTCTGACCATGACTGCTCAGGTGCTGAGCACTCAGTGCTTGGCTGGGCTGGGTGTCCAGGCAGAAGAGCTGCAGCACCTGGATAACATCCAGAGCATCTGCTCCTGCCTCTCGGCAAGGTCATTCCCGTGCTTTGGTTCTCCCTTGGCCACGCAAGTATCTGAGGAGAGGGAGGAGAGAGAAAATGAGAGAAACTGCAGGATGAGTGTGTTAGAGCAGATTAACCGGCTCCCCCCGCGCTCTGCCCAGCCTGCTGCTGCTATCGATGAGCAAAACCAGGGCTCAGCCCCAGGCTCCCCTTCCCCTGCCAAGCACCGTCCCAGGCGAGCAGCCCCTCAGCCCCCCGAGACAGAGCAGGGAGAGGGGGATGCCCAGGAGGGAGCTGCTCCTGGGAGACAGGAGAAGAAAGGAGGCAGCAAACGTCCTCCCGGCAGTCCCAGCATACCGATGGGAATGGGCTGGGGTCCTGAGGCACGGCTCGGCGGGGCACACGCACGGTTTTGCTCCTCACACCGCTGTCTCCTGCTGCGCGCCGGACTCTTCTTTCTTCCTCTTCATCTTGCAGAAGCCATGGAGCCCGCAGAAGCAAGCGAAGGTGAACTGGGGCATCACCTGGAGCAGGAGAGGTGTGGGAGCACCCCCGGGAGACCTGGATGGGGGCAGGGAGAGGAGTCAGGGCAGCTCCTGAGGATGCAGGAGGGATGCACGGACAGGACTGAGGGTGGAGGACAGATCCTCCAATTCACAAGACTGGAACATCACCCTGCACCGGCTGACATCTCCCTTCCCCCCGCTTCCCCCAGCCAGGCACTCCCAAATTCCCCGAGCAGCAAAAGAGGAGGAGATTAAATCTCTAACCCCCCCAGCCCAGCCCCTCTCCTCAAAAGCAGCGAACAATCGGGCCAGACGTGGGGCCAGCTTGCAGCCCCTAATGCATATTGGAGGGCCCGGGAGGTGAGGAGCCCTGGGAGCCCCGGCACAGCGGCAGCACCAGCGGCTCCTTGGGGCACAATGAGGCGCAGATGAGAGCGGAGTTCAACGCGCTTTGTGTCCCTTTTCAACGGCTCAAGTCCTGCCCCAAAGCCCAGCCTGCGCGAGGGCCCAACAGCTGCAAAATGCAATTATGCAAATGGCTGCTGGGTCCTGCTTAAATAAATAACAGATATTCGCAGCAACGCGATCTGAAACGAAGCCTTCGGTTTCTCCCTGCGTTAATTTTTAGCTCTTGCGCAGTTTGCAAGTGACCAGCTCGAATTCTGCTCCAGAGGAGGTAATGCTGGTGCCCAAAAGCGAGCTGTGCCCAGCAAAGCTCATCCTCACCACCACAACCGTGCCATGCTCCAGCCCTGGGGAGAGCAGAGGGACCACAGCACCCCCAGCACCCCCGGTGCACTCACTGCCCAGGGCTCCCTGAACAGCCTCGACTCAGCGTTTGCTCCAAGCATGGGCAGGGAACAGCTCAGGGCCTCAGTTTACCCATCTGTGCAATGGGTGTGCTGCTCAAGCAGTCTGAGGACCACGTGGAAATCTTGGTCTAGGAGCTTCTGTCACCTCCCGAGGCTCCGTGGCCACCAGAGCAGAGTGCTCCCCCTGAGAGTGAGCCCCCAGCCTGCAACCCCCCAACCCCAGCTCAATTCAGAGCAACTCTTAATTCCCAGCAGGGACAGCTGTGAGAAAATGAACCGCGGGGACAAAAAGCCGAAGCAGGTGGAGCCCACGGCTCCCCCCCGATCTCTACCTGCTTTTCACGGGTGGGGATGTTGCAGGGGGGTGATGCCACATCCCTCCTGTGCTCCCCCTTTCCCAAGGAGCCCAGCTGCAGCACAAAGCGAGCGGTAGCAGCGTGCGGAATCCCCGCTTAATTCGCTCCTGCTGCTGCCCCCCTTCCCCAGCCATCTGGGTACCTGTCTCGGAGCTCCCAAATTAAATACGGCTACCTCTGGAGCTCACAAATAACGACAACAGGCTCTTTAATGAGTCTCCGGCTCTGAATGGCTTCTCAGCCTCTCTTTGTGCTGCTGCTTTTTGTTGCCAGCCTGAGAATGGGATTTTGGAGGCAATGGTGGGTGGGGAGGGGGCTACGCGGGGACTAGCCAGGGTGGGGGGCCGCTCACCTCCTGGCCCCTGCGCCCTCCCGGCTTCAGCGGCGAAGGGAAGATGGGAAGGGAGAAGAAACCTCTGGGAGCCAGCACCTGGGTTGGCATGTTTGGTCTGATCCAGCCCTGTCAAACACNACCCCCCACCATGCTGGGATTTGGTAATTTGGCACAAACCCCCTCCTCACTCCCCCTACTGTTTAACACTCTCCATCTTAACCAGACACAAAGTGCCCCAGACCTCCCAGGCAGCCTTGGCTGAGCAGCTCTGGGTCCCCGGGGGTGCCCATCCCCGCTGCCTTGTGCCACTCCACGTTCCCCCCACCCCGTGCCCGTCTCAGTCATCCCCCCTTTGCAGACACAAAGCCACCCCGAGAGCCTGGGCGGTCCGGCTGGGACCCAGCGTCCATTAGGGAGCTATTGATATATTTAGAGGAGCTTGTAGCGCGGAGGCTTTTCAGGCTGACCCTCTGCCTCCCATTCAGGCAGGAGACAATGATGAATGAGCCCCGGAGAATAGAGGCAGCCCAGCTGAGGCTGACGCTCCTGTTCTTCTTGAAAAAGGTAGAAAAAGGATCCTGAAGGAGCAAGGAATAATTAAAAAATAAATGAACTGGCTTGGGCAGCGCTGACAGAAGCCCTGCTTGATTTGCAAGGGCTGGGCATGCTTCGCAGCCCTGCGCTGCCCTTTCCATTCAAGGGAGAAGATCCTTCGGATAAAACTCGGCTGTGGCAGAGAAAATGCGAGGAGCATTAAAAATGTAAAGCTAGCGAATTCTCTTCAGTCAACTGCATAACCCCAGGCCGTGTTTGTCACTGTCACAGTGATGAATTGGGAGCTGTCTGAAATCAGCATGCTCACTTTAATAATGGCACTTTCCCTCGGCCCCCAAAAAATGTCTTTCTGAAGCAGCTGGACGGAGTCTGTCCCTTAGCCCAGCAATTACCCATTTCCTTGGGCTTTGCTGGGCAGCTCTTGGCAGCTCAGGAGGGGAGGTCCTGGGGTGCAGGCAGGGTGCAGGCAGGGATGCAGGCAGGGATGCAGGCAGGGCTCAGCACAGGGACAGGCTGGAGCTGCCAAGTGACACCGGTGGATGTCACCAAGATGCTCAGTCACCAGCACCTTTCATTGCATCTGATTTTCTTCCCCTGCCTCAGTTTTTCTATTGCCGAGAAAGGCCGTTGAATTAACTTTTAGCTACGTGGTTGGAAAAAAAACCAACAACCAACCCCCAAAAACCAAAGCAATATGAAGTTTTGCATTTTAAACCCTGAATTTCCAAGCCGCCTTTTTGCCGCCAGCGCGTCGGTTTTGTTCCTGGGAAATGAGATCATTTGCAATGGAAATCGGCCCCGTATTTTTGCAGGGAGCCGAACGGAATTAAATCATTTGTAATGAAAAAAAAAGTTCCCAGAAATTTCAGTTCATTTGCCTTTCATGGTAGCTAGTCCATCCACCCCTACAGCCAGCAGGGGCTGATGAGTTGGGGATCACCAGCCTGGTTTTCTAAAACCCGTGGAAAAGAGCCTGGAGATGCTCCTGGGGGTTACCACGCTGTGCTCAAGGGACCTGTAGAAGCCTTTCTTTGGCAGCTCCAAGCGCTGCAGAAGCTCCTTCCTTGGAGGGACCCTCACCTGGGACTTTTGGTTCTTTTTTAAGCATCAGAGGGTGCAGGTCCCACATCCCTGGGGCTCCCTGTGGGGACCGAGTCCCTTTCCCACACTCCCTCTCCTCCTCCTCGCAGCCACAGGATCCATCCAATTTAGCTATTTTTCAAGCCAAGCTTTCAAACCCATTATTTCCTAGGCTTGCTTTTTCTTCTCCCCTCCCCTCCCCTCCCCAAAACCTTGGACATCTCACTGCTTACAACCAGACCTAAGATAAAACCAGCTTCAAAGCGGTTTCTATAATGAGCAGCAGCGCATTAGAAAACCGACAACAGAGGAGACGAGACCGGGATAAAAACTAACCTGAAAAGAAGCACCATCCCTTTAAGGAGAGATAATGAACGGAGAAGCTGTTGCTTGGCATGTTTGCAGAGAATCGCTAATTAAAACATCGCTTCTGTAAAGTATGCTGATCCCATTGATTCTTCCCCCACACGCAGTTAATTTGCTGCTAGGAAGGCAAAGTCGCCAGGGTCCTCATTATAAAAATTTCACTGGCTGCAGCTAATGGTTGTAATTAATAGGTGCAATAAATTTCAAATGGGCAGCCAGGGTGTTCATTAGCTGTGGGCTGACTCAGCACCGGTGGCCTCACCAGTTACTAAATAACCCATTTCCAAGCGGACGGGAGGAGGAAGGTGCTCTGTGGCACAACCGGCGCATCCGTAATTCCCCGCCAAGAGCAGAGCCGAATAAATAATTCCCGGCAAGCCCCAGATTTGTCTCTTTTTTTTTTTTCTGGCCCACTGGTGAATTATCCGTGCAAACCTCCTCCAGCTCTCAGCCAGCGAACTGGGGGCAGGTTTTCTCGGAAGCGCTGGCGTAGCCAAGTGACCTGGATTCCGTGTGGGATCGGCACTCGAAGAACTGAACCCTCTGGGTAAATACCCGACGATGATATCATGGAGCCAGGCACTGATCAAACCCTGGGGTGGGTAAATACCCAAAGATAAATACCCGAAGATAAATACCCGAAGATAATATCATGTAGCCAGGCACGGATCAAACCCTGGGGAAGGCGTTTGTGCAAAGCACAGCCCCACACGTGGGTGGCTCTGCCTATCGGGGACCTGGGCTGCAGCCTGATTTTTAATGCTCTGGTCCTTCTCTGGGCATCCTGCAAAAGGGCTGAGCTTTAAAATCTCCCCGGGCTCCCGCTGAGCATCATCCCCTCTCTAGATGGTCCCAGTGCCTCAGCCTCCTGCGTGCACCAACCCTCCCAGGGCCCGGGTGCTGCCCGGCGAGGTGCCATCACAGCTTTGATGAAAGAACCCGAGCTTTTTCTTCATTATCATCTGGCTGTAATTAAAATATTAATAACCGGCGCTCTCTCCCTGAGTTATCTCCGGGGAGCAGCATCCATGGGGCTGGGCGATCTAGCAAGAAGCTGGTGCTGCTTCTGCTGGTCTTCCAACGCATCATCAACGCTGCGCGGATGCAAATCCCATCCCGAGCCCCAGCTCGTGTGCTGTGGTGTGGGATGGAAGCCCTGCTTGCTCTGGCAATACCTGGGAGCCATTGCCCTGGGCACAAGCCCCGTGACTCTCTCATGCTTGAAGCCAAAATTAGGGCTACTGCCATGAGGGATGTCCAGGGGCCGATACGGCACCGTGGGGGCTCTGTGCCAGCATGTGGCTGCGATTTCCCCTCCTTGCAGGGCAGCCCAGGACAAGCCTGTGCCTCTCGCACTGGCGGTTTTGGGATCCAGGAGCTCCACACCCAGTTCCCAGAGGGAGCCGGGGACGGTGGATGCCTCTGTCGTAACTGGCAGTTATTATCTGTAATTAGCAGCTTGTCCTGCTCTGCACGTTCACTCCTGGGAGCTCAGGAAGGAGCAGGGGCCACTGGAGGAGTCCAGCTCCTCCAGCATCTTCCTTTTGCAGGAAGCCCTTTTGCACCTTCTTTGGAGCAGGGACGAGATTTCAATCCCTGCCCTTTTAAAAAAAGTAAATAGGTGCTTGTCTAGGTTCTCCAAGGTGCTTTGGAAATGCCAATTTGATCCTGTGTTTTATTTAACACTGTGAGTGTTTCACGAGCAGGGCAGCCGAGAGTTTCTGCTTTGCCTGGCCCTGGACGGACGTTGGCAGCGATCGCAGCCGCGCGGGGCCACAGGCAGAGGCTGCGCTAATTGAAAGGTGGCTGGAGCTGCTGCTGAGAGGTGGATGCCAGACAAGCTGAGAGCTCACCTGGCGCTGGCAGCATCTTCTCTTCACCATGGACCTTTTCCAGGGGTCGCTGCCAATGCCTTCTGCACAGCAGGGCTTTCAGCGAAACACTCGTCCCATGTGTGTCTGCCCCCTCGCCTCCTGCAAGCCCCGGTCGTGTGTCCCCTGAGGATCAAACAGGCTGAAAACCACAATCCAACCTCGCTGCTGAAGCCGCTGCCGGGGGCTACTGGAGCTGGACAAGAAGGAGATTTGGCAGCAAGTCACCAGCCCTGGCTCCTGAGCACCACACCAGCGTGCCCACTCGGTTTCCTCCCATCCTCTTGAACCCGGCGCTGCAGGAACACCGGGGCTCATGTTCCCTCTGTTTTTTCCCCGCTTAACGCCTGCCTTGCTAAAAGAAAAATCAATAGCATAAAGGGTAGGGAGAGCAAGTCTCAGAGGTGGAGCAGCTCGCTGGCACGGTGCAGACAAGCTGCCAATAATCCTGCTCTCAGCTGCTTCGCCCAACAGCCACCGAAATATTCCTGCAGGCTGCCGGCCACTCCAGCGCGGGTGTTTGCATCTCTCCACCGTCTCTCTGCGACAGGCCACACAGGGTTGGGGGCTTTTAGCTTGGAGAAAAGGAGACTGAGGGGGGACCTCAGTCATGGTTAGAAATATGGAAAGGGCGAGTGTCGGGAGGATGGAGCCAGACTCTGCTCGATGGCACCAGTGACAGGACAAGGGGTAACGGGTGTGAGCTGGAACACAGGAGGTGCCACTGGAATCTGAGGAGGAACTTGTTTGCAGTGAGGGTGCCAGAGCCTGGCCCAGGCTGCCCAGGGGGGTTGTGGAGTCTCCTTCTCTGGAGACGTTTCAAAGCCTCCTGGATGAGTTCCTGTGGGCCTTGGTCTGGGTGATCCTGCTGCGGCAATGGGGGGATTGGACTGGAGGAGCTGTCGAGGTCCCTTCCAATCCCTGACAATTTGTGAAACTGTGAATCTTTACCCCCACTCCCCGATATCTCCTTCCCCCTGCAGTGCTTGCAGAGGTGCTGGTGGCGATGGCCGGGGCTTTGCTGGGTGCTCGGGGCTGTGCACCCCTCGAGGAGCCACCGTGGTGCAGCATCCACCACCCCACCAGGACCATCCAGCAAGGATGTTGCTCCTGACTCCCCCAGCGCAACATTTTAGGTTGCAGTGAAGTGGAAAATGGGGCGCGTCGGGTATTTTTGGTTAATTCGCCGTGTTCTCGGTGGTTAATGGCACCCTCGCTCCGGGCTCCCCATCGCCAGCCTCGCAGCGGGTCCGGAGCCGCCCCGGGGCGGGGGCCAAGCCAAGCGTGTCCACCGCAGGGATGGGCCCTGCTCGGCGTGAATGGCTCGGGGCGCCCATTGTCATGGGTGAATTTTCTGAATGAGCAAATCCTCATTAAAAAATAATTAAAACGGCCTGGTGAGATTGGCTTAATTCCTTTCATTTTGACGGATGGTGTTTAGTTTTGATGATTTATGTGCCACAGCCTTGCCAGCTCTCATGCTTTCATTGTTGGAACTCGGGGGGGATTTCATGATTTTCTTCCTTCCACACCTCCTTGAGTCATGGGATTACAGCTGAAGCTCGGCTTTCGTTTCTATTTTTTTTTTGCAGTGACTATTATTTTTAAAGATGCATTCCAGGCTGGTGAAATAAACTTGAAAGCCTGACACCTAATGACTCAAAGCTCAGGAAGTGAGGAGAAAAAAAGGAATAAATAGAGAAATTGCTCCTTTCCTGCTCGGCGAGGGTGGCGTGTGATTCCCCCCCTTGGTGTTATTCAGGTGCTGGAGGAGCACTGGGGTCAGTGGTGATGGGGTTTGAGGTGTTGGGATCAGCGCTGATGGGTTCGGTGGCAGGACCTGCAGCAAGGGGGTCTGCAGCAGCGCCCTCCTCTCCCACCCCATCCAGCCCGGCTCTGCCAGGCTGCCACGCTCTCAGACGTTGCCTTTGCACAATTAAAAAGTGCAAATTTGCCACGTCTTGCTGTATAATTAAACCCGTCACTCCCACATGCTCTTGGTCGCCGCCTCCCCTCCGACGTCCTCGCGGCACTGGGCTGGTCGTGGCCACTATGGGTCAGATCCTGCCTGGAGCAAACTGGGTGGCTCTGCAGCATCCCTGGCAGGGGCACGGCGTGGGGGGGAGATGGGGCTGGAGGCGCCAACAAGAGAGCCAGCGACAGCAGCAAGGGCTCCTGCCGTCACCTGGCAGCCCGTTCGGTGCCGGGTTGAGGCAGCGGCCGCAGCCCTTGGAAATGCCCTTGGTCTCCGCCTGCCGCTTTTGTTCCGCGGGGCTGCAGGTGGGAAGGCTTTGAACCGTGTGAGAAAAGCTCGCTGCCAAAGAAAAGCCGCTCCCACCAGCCTCGTAGCCCCCTTTGCCGGCACCCGGCGCCGCCGAGCGCCCTTTCAGCTCTGAATGGGGGACGACGGCGCCTGAAAGGCCGTGCCCCCCGCCATCCCCGTCCCCGCTTTGTCTCTCCCTCCGCTCGCCACCCCCTGCCCAATCCGTCTTGCTAAACCTCTCAGGCCCTGCAAGGCTTCAATGCCCCCTTTCACTCGTTATTTGTCACCAAATAAATATGGGTGATTAAAAAGGGATCGGGAGTCCGTGCGGTTTGCGGAGGTGCCTGGAAGGTGGAGTCCCTCCTCTGTGTAGCCCATGGCTTTTCGCCCTACATGAGTTAGGAAAAGCAATCACATAGGAATAAAAAGCCATAGACCACAGCAGAGGGCTTACCCAGGATAAGCAGGCAGTCTCTGGGGAAGGGAAAGGAAAAAGGCAAAGGAGGGGAAAAAGACACCAAAGGAACCCTTGTGCCTCAGTTGTTCTCCCTCCCCGTGCCCAGCTGCGAGCACAGCCGGCTCCCTCCCCACACGGGGAGCCCCAAAATAGGGGAACCTCCCACCCAAAATGCTCCTTGGCACCATTGGGGGGTGACTCCTGGGTTACCCCCAGGTGAGGAAGGAAAGGGACAAATGCACCGCGTCTGTCCTCTCAGCAGTGACATGGCCCCAGGAGGAGGACCCAGCGCCCCGCTGCCTTTTCTGCTCCGAACGCTGCCGTGAGCTGCGGTGGCAGCGACAACAGCCGCTTGCAGCAGAGGTGATGCTTCTAAGACGATGTGCCATAACCTGGATCCGTGGCAGCATGCCCAGGGAGCAGGCAACAAAATGCTTTATTCTCATTCTCCCCATGTCCTGGCCACGGCTACACCTTATCTCAGTCACCGGGGAGGTATTTCCCTGTCGTATCCTTCTGCGCTGCTTTTAAACCTGATAAATCTTGAGTTACAAACCCGATAGGTGCTCTGGTCGCAAATGGAGCAGCACAAATTGATGCCAGCAGAGCAAGTGTCCCTTTCCATGGGGCACAGCCTCGCTCTTCAGTGGCCGCTTCCCTTCCAGCAGCCCAGGAGCCCACAGGGAGAATCTCTTTTGCAAGCAAGGGGGGAAAGCGCTCACCTTGGGGTACAGCTGTACCCTGTCCCGTAGCTGTTTTGATAATACGACCCTTGGAGCCACCACGGGACTTGCCCAGAGTCACAGAGTGGCTCAGCAGCAAAACCGGGACCTGAAAACCTTCCCTGGCCCCGCTGCCCCCGCAGCTCACCTGGCTGCAGAGGCCGAGGGTGCTCAGGGCCAAGAGGTGCGTCCAACAGACCCGTCTTTGTCGGCTGAGACAAAAGGCTAAAGAAAAGTCTGGCTGCAAACCCGCCTCCCGCTCGCTTCCCCCACTGCTGCCTTTTCGAGGGACCCTCCATCTCCATACCCACAAAAGAGGCATCTCGGGACAAGGTGACGGGGTTTATTGGGGGGCAGCTGCCCCAGTATCTCCTCGGAGAGCTGGACACAGGCTCTGCATCTCCCCGCACCTGGGGGAGCTCCCTTGGTGGCACCAAAAGAGCCCAGGTTGTCCCTGGGAAAGCTCTGGCCTCTGCTTTTATTCTCCTCCCCTGCCAGGACGGCGGCTCGTTCAGCAACAGCGAGCGCTAATTGCCAGGAGCTGATGAGGTCAGCTCAGCTATTGAGTCGAGGAAACTCCCTTTCTTGCTGCCCTCGCAAGAATCCTTGGGAAATTCAATGCTTCTAAAAACTATAGAGCAAGCAGATTTGGAAGTAGGAAGGATTTTGCACCCCGCGGTTCGTAATAGCAGCGAACACGACTTTGACCTACAAACCAAACTTCTGAAGCTCACGGGGAGCTCTGAGCTGGCGTTTTCCCAAGGTCTTGCCTCTTTTAACTCCCATCTATGAATGGCAAGGAGAAAAAAAGGCCACCGTGTGCCCAACCTTCTGACACAGCCACGCTCCCTTCCCAGCCCCTTCGCTCTGGGGGTGGCCGCCACAGGATGGTGGAGCCCTGGGCAGCACCGAGCTCTGCAGGAGCATCATTTTGCCCTGGTGTTACTCCCTTGGGTGCAGGCAGAAGATCTGCCGGCAAATACCTGCGGGCGCTGCGTGCAGACCAGGAGCCACGTGTGGGTCTCTGCCTCCTTGGCTCTGGCCCCAACCTACCCCCTGGTCTTTGGGGTGCATTAAGGAGACAGCCCCAATTTCGTTGCACATCAGACATTTGAGGGGTAAATCGGTCAAGCTGAAGTTAAAGGCTCTTTGGGATATCAGAGAATTGTTCTGGTTGGAAGAGACCTTCAAGATCATCAAGTCCAGCTGCTACTATGACCTCATGGCTCTGCGTGGGCACCCAAGACCTTCCCAAGGAGGTTGCACCCAACGCAGCTCCAGTGCCAGGCTGCTCTCCCCAGCATCGGGGCACGAGGACACGTGCCCATCCGAGAGCCGCCAGCCCCACTCCACACCGCAGGGACCCGAGGACAGCCCGGAGCCGCCGGCTGAGCGCGGCTGAGCTCACCTTTGGCAGCGTGGCATCCTCTCGGTGCAAAGGGCACCACGCCAGCCGGCACACGCCTCGGGATGGCAGCCACCACCGCATCGCCCGCACCGTCCTCTCCTCCCCGCGCCGCCCTGGCCACCACCGGCACAACCTGGGTGCCGCAGGGATGCTCAGGGCTGTGGGTGCCCAGCGCTGCCCAGGGCAGGCTCCAAGCCCCAGCTGGCTACAGGAGGGGGGTCTCATTTTTGAAGCCCCGGTCCCTCCCTTGCCGCTGCCATCGTCGCCTCCCTGCGCGGTCACATACTTGAAATGGTTGTGCACCGAGGGGCCGGGCGCGGAGGGAGGGAGCGGGGGTCAGGTATTTCTCCATCCCCAGCTCGGGAGAGCCGGTAACAAAGGCGCTATTGAACTGCAGCCTCTCTGGTCTGTGAAGCAGAAAGCTCTTGTATCTACTTCACTGCCTTTGATCTAACTCCCCCAGTGGGATGTATATTACTCATGTCCTGCTGGTCGGGTACTGCTGCCAGAGCGGGACGGGGGGGACGAGCCCTCGCTCGTCACCCTGGGTTTGGGAAGCGTCCCATTGGCACTGGGTAGGGGCACCCAGCGCCAGCCTCTGCTGCTCTCCTTCCTTACGGCCTCTCTGCCTTGTCCCCCAACCCTGCCACCCTCCTGGACCCCAAACCTGGGGGGATACGTGCGGGTGCCCAGCGCTCAGCCGAGCAGAGAGGCGGGAGGAGCAGGGCTCTGCGCCTCGCATTCCTCTTCTGTAATTAAAGCCGGTGCGCTGGGTGGAGGGGGAATTTCCCAAAGGGTTTTACTGGCGTCTGGACAAGGGTCAGACAATGAGAACATTTGACAGGGTGCCCAAATCCACTCACTGTGTCTTGGAGACGCTCAAAGCCTCCCCTGTGCTCTTCGTCCCAGGCGGTGGTTTGTGGGAGGTGGAGGGTGTTTGGGCAGGTTGGGTGGTGGGGAAGGCAGGTGGGAGCTTGGGGATTGTCTCACGACATCCCTGCAGCCTTCGCCCCAGCCAGGCTGCCCCAAAACTGCAAAAGCAAGAGCAGCACCAGCTTGCTCTGAAACCACATCCCCACCGGGATCCCCCAGAAAGTCCCGGGTGAAGGCACCAAGCACACCTTAGAGACTCACAGGACTTAGAGAGGTGCTTTGAAAAGTCCTTTGCTGCCTTCAGCAAGGTACCTGCCTCACTCCCAGAGGAGTTCGGGGTACTGGGGGCTTTGCCTGGTTTTGCCAATCCTGAGGGAACGCTGAGGAACTGTGACAACCTGGCTAGAAGATGCTCCAGCTACCTAAAAGCACTTGAGTGCTTTCAGAAATCTTATTTTCCTGCTTTTCCAGCTGGTTTGCGGAAAACCCTGAGCTTGGCGGCTCCCAGAGACGCCCATGTGGGCATCACCTTTAGAGCTGGCAGGTCCATGGGGTGCCCTCATGACAGTGCCCAAAGTGAAGAGTACCCAAAATCACAGCACAAGAGGCATCCTCCCTGCAGACAAAGGCTCGTGGCGCTGCTTCGCCTCCTCCCAGGGCTCAGCCCCTCCATCCCCAGCTCCCTACCCATGTCTCAGGTGTGGGGAGAGCCGAGACACACACAGAGCCTCTCCGGGGCTGCCTCCATCCCCACTGCAAGGTGGAAAGAAGTGATACAGACCCCGGAACCGAAACGGAAAGGACGGATGGATGGACAGATGGACAGACAGATGGATAGATCGGAGACTGACCAAGCTGGGCACACCTAAAGGACTTTGCTTTCCGCAGAGATCCGTACGGGTTGCATCCTAAGAAGGTGCAATCAGCTCTTTCTTTTAGGGGATCATCTGCAGTTCCCCTCTCCCTCCCCAGTTACAGCTCAGGGCAGGGCGTGCGGGACCCACCTCTTGCTTAGTTTTCAAACGTGAACTATCAGAACTTGGGGAGCAGCTGAAGTCAGAGCTGGGCAACGATCCATTTTCAAGCTGTCTTGACAACCGGCTCCAGCACGGCAAGATTAGATCTCCTAATCACATTTATAAGGCGCCCAGGATCATGAATTGGGTATTTGGAGAATATTTGTCATTGTAACAATGTCATTTCCCAGCCTTCAGCACGAATTACCGCGTCCTCCCAGCCCTTATGGATGGACTTTTTGGCTTTGTAGAAATATCTACTCAGGGAAGAGGAGCTTTTGCTGCCTCGGTGCCCTGCACAGCTAAAGGTGCACGCTGCCTGGCACCGTTATGTCCCGTGGATAGGGGAATCCTGGGGTTATTGATCGATTTTAATCAGCTTTCTCCTCACCGATAGCTGCTGTAACAGAACAGATAGTCCCCAAATCATTCCAGAATGCTGCATAAATCC
>WEIS01021986.1:8886-19928 GCA_013389965.1 Todus mexicanus | reverse complement strand
TTTCATTGCCCTTGTCCCCACAGCCCACGCCGTGTCCTCCCTGGGGCTGGCAGGGCCGCTGCTGGTGACCCACAGCACCCACAGCCCCGACGTGCCCTCCGGGACCTCCAACGACTACAGAGAGATGCCCCCCAGTCTTCACAAAAGCCCAGGTAGGTCACTGGGGGGGGGTGTATGTGTCCCAGGAGCTGTGGGGCAGCAGGTCCTGGCTGACTGCAGCTGCCCCATCCCCATCTCGCCCCCCAGACCCACCAGTTCCCACCACCAAGGACTCTGACTCCGATTCTGACTATGAACACTACGACTTCAGCAGCAAACCACCTGTGGCCCTCTCCACCTTCTACAGTGAGCCCAGCCCCTGGATCTCCACCACCCTGCCCTGGGACCCCCTCACCCTGCCCCGGGACCCCCACCACCCTGTTCTGGGGTGCCCTGGGGTGCCCTCCCTGATGCCCCATCCCTGCCCTCCCTGCAGACTCCCTGCGCCGGCAGCCCGGGGAGCCGCTGCTCCCGGCGATGCCCACCCTGACCGGGATGGAGCCGTTCCCCGAGGAAGGTAGGACACGAGGGGAGCTCGTCCTGGCTGGCTGTCCGTCCTGCCCACGGGTGGGCGAGGGGCTGACGGGTGCTCTGTGCCCCACAGCGCCGGCCACGCTCGGCCCCTCGTCCAGCGGCGGCTCCTCCACCTCCTCCTTTTCATCCTCCACCGAGCCCTATTGCAACGAGAGCGCGACTGCCCCTCACGCCGGGGTCTACCCGCTGCCCCCCACCCATGGCACCCACCAGGATCCAGCACCCACCACCCACGGCTACTCCGAATACCCCGGTGCAGGTGGGCAGGGGCCAGAGAGGGATGGGAATGGAGCAGGGCTGGATGGAGAGAGTCCAGGGATGGGAACAGCCCTGGGGAGAGGAGGAGAAGCGATGGAGAGACCCCAAGGAGAGGAGTAAGGGATGGAGTGAACCCCCCCAGAGGCTGGGAACAGGGATGGAGAAACCCCGGGATGGGAGAAGGGATGGAGAAGACCCCAAGGACCGGAGCAGGGATGGAGAGACCCCAGGAATGGAGAGAGCCCAAGGATGGGAACAACGATGGGGACAACCCTGTGGACAGGAGAAGGGATAAAGAGACCCCAAGGAGAAGAGTAAGTGATGGAGAGACCCTCCCAGGGCTGGGAACAGGGATGGAGAAACCCCGGGATGGGAGAAGGGATGGAGAAGACCCCAAGGATAGGAACAGGGATGGAGATAGCCTTGGGGAGGGGAGCAAGGATGGGGATAACCCAAGGGAGGGGAATGGGAGTGGGGGACCCCAGCGGATGGGAGCAGGGATGGAAGGTACCAGTAAGAGACTCTGTTTCCCCCAGCACTGCCCCGTGCGCCCACCCCAGCGCTCTCCCAGCCCCGGGTACCTGCGTCTCCAGCAGATCCCGATCCCACCGACGGCTCCAGCACCTCCTCGGGGGAGTGGTACGAGAACGTGCAGCGCACGGAGCCACCCGGCGACCCGTCCCCTCACCCTGGTGAGGACCTGGTGCTCGTGGGGCGGCACTGGGGTGGCACTGGAGAGGGGGCACCGGGCTCCTCTGCCCCCGCAGCACCCTCCTCCCGCTCCCTGATGGGTGACGTCCCTTCCAGGTTGGCCGGCTCCATCCTGCCCCTCGGGGGGACACNGTACCTGCGTCTCCAGCAGATCCCGATCCCACCGACGGCTCCAGCACCTCCTCGGGGGAGTGGTACGAGAACGTGCAGCGCGCGGAGCCACCCAGCGACCCGTCCCCACACCCTGGTGAGGACCTGGTGCTGGTGGGGCGGCACTGGGGAGGGGGCACCGGGCTCCTCTGCCCCCGCAGCACCCTCCTCCCGCTCCCTGATGGGTGACGTCCCTTCCAGGCTGGCCGGCTCCATCCTGCCCCTCGGGGGGACACGCGCAGGACCCCGACTCCTCCGGGGGCAGCGACTACGATGACGTCCAGAGCTCTGCCCGCTGAGGCTGCCCCACCGCCACCCACAGACGGACACGGTGGGGGCACCGGGTGCTGTGTGTGCGGCCGAGGACCCCTCATCCCGCTGCCGGCGGCTCCTCCGGGCTCCTTCGGCTCTTTCCTCGGTGCTGGGACACAGGCACTGGTCCTGGTGGCATCTGGATGATGGCTGGTGCAGACTGGGCTGTGTGCTGCCATTAAAAGCTTCTCCCAGTGGGTCACCATGTCCCTTGGCTGTAGAGGTGGTTGGTCACCGTGTCCTTCAGCCATAGCGGTGGCAGGTCCCTGTGTCCTTCAGCAAATAGGGGGTCAGGTCGCCCTGTCCCTCAGACATAGAGGTGGTTGGTCATGGTGTCCCTTGGCCATAGAGGTGGCACCGTGTCCCTCAGCCACAGAGGTGACAGGTCACTACGTCCTTCAGACATCAAGGTGGCAGGTCCCCATGTCCCTCAGCCACAGGGATGTCAGGTCCCCTTTTCCCTCGGTCACAGGGATGTCAGGTCCCCGTGTCCCTCGGTCACAGGGGTGACAGGTCCCCGTGTCTCTCAGCCACAGGGGTGACAGGTCCCCGTGTCCCTCAGCCGCAGGGGTGACAGGTCACCAGCCCTGCAGCAAGCCCTGGCCACCAAGAACTCCCAAGGGCTCCTTCCCAAGGGCTGCTCCAAACCTCAAGAGCTGCTGGTGGGGAAGGCACTTGGGGACCCATCCCAAACGCATCGGGTGGTGCTGGGGGGTCCCAGCCCCTTCTCCCCCCACCCAGCCTCGTAGACAACAAGCCAGAAAGTGGGACTCATCCAGCCCAGGGGGGACTGCAGCCCCCCGAGGGAGAGCCAACCGCCCTGTCGCAGCATCCCCTGTTGGGGTGAAAGCTGCAGCATCGCCCAGGGGCAGGGACACCAGTGGGTTTGGGGGGGGGCTGTCCCTAAACACAGCACCCATCCAGCACCCCCTGGGGCCGGGACCCTTCCACCCTCCCATCCTCGGGGGGCTTCCCCACACCTCAGCCTGGCTCTTTGCACCAGCCAACCAACCAACCGACCGACTGAACCCTGCGGCGCGGCTCCCACCCCGGCACCCGCCGTTGGGTTTCCGTCTCGCCGAGGTGGAAGCCGGGCGGAGGTTGGGGGTTCAGACCCACCCCCGTGGAAAATTTGCCCCCCGCCACATCCTTCAGCTGTTTACCGAGGCGAGAGGCTCCGGCGGGTGCGCCAACAAAAGGGGCCGCGCCGCAACAACGGAGGAAGCACCAAAATAGCAACAAAGCCCCGAAGACAAAGGGGGTGAGGAGGAGCGAGGAAGGCGAGGCCGAGGAGACGGAGGCTGCCGGCGCGGCGGGGACGGCAGCGGGCACGGGGGTGGGCACGGGGGGTTGCCCTGGGCTGCGCTCGCCGCTCCTCGTGGCGAGGAGGTGGCGGGTCCTGTGTGGAGGTGGTTGGGGGGATGGCTTGGACCGTGGCGTGGCTGGGTAGCGACCTGAGGGACGCTGATGCCACAGGGGTACCGATGCCAGGGGGGTACCAACGCTCAGGGGGTACCAATGCCACAAGGACGCTGATGCCAANGTGGCTGGGTAGCGACCTGAGGGATGCTGATGCCACAGGAGTACCAATGCCAGGGGGGTACCAATGCCCAGGGGGGTACCAATGCCACGGGGACACCGATGCTCAGTAGATCCCAACCCCCAGGGGCTACCAATGCCACAAGGACACTGATGCCACGGAGATACCGATGCCCAGTAGGCACCAGTGCCCAAGGTGCACCAAGGCCACACGGATACTGAGGCCCTGGAGGATGCTGATGCTATGGGGGTACCACTGCCCAGTAGAGACCAGTATCCTGAGGATACTGATCCCACCAATGCTCTGGAGGATGCTGCTGCCACAAGGGTACCAGCACCGCACGGGTACCTATGCCATGAGGGTACGGATTCCACAAGGGCACCAATGCCCTGGGGGGTACCAATGCTCAGGGGGGCTCCAATACCCCCAGAGGAGGGCATAATCCAGCTCCTGTTGGGCCGTGGGGCAAAGGGTCCCTGCGTCACCAGGCAGGTACCTCAGCACCAACCGTTCACCGGAGCCGCTGCCACCTCCCGCCCACGGTGCCCGGCGCTGGGAGATGCCGCTTCCCCCAGCGTTAGGCTGCCTGTGGCGCGCTGCCAGCCGACCAGCCCGTCCCTGCTCGCACCAAAGGCAGCTCCTGCCTCTTCAAAGGCTGCCCAGGGGCAGGCAGGGTGTCAGCTCGGCTCAGCATCCCCTCACCGACCCCGTCGGCGGAGCTATCGCTGCCATCCCGAGCCGTCAGCGCGCGCAGACGATGCTGAGCTGACGCGCGGCGCCGGCAGCGAGCGGGGATGTTCCGACTGAACCGCTGCACAAACCTCGTCTGCAGCAGCTCGGGGCCTCCGGAGTCAGCCACGGCTTGGAGAGGGGGGGTCTAGCCACCCGGCACCCCGCATCCATGGGGGTCAGGCAGCCCTAGATAACAGGGGGGATGACTTTTTCCAGAGGTGAAACATCCTGGGGTGCTCGGGGTGAATCAGTGGCTCAATTCGGGGTGAGAGGGGCTCAGCTCCTGCCCCCCCCGATCCCCAGTGCAGCAGATCTGGGACTTGCCCCCTTCTCTTTCCCAGGGCGCTGCCAAAGCCGTGCCAGCCCAGAGCCCATGGGTGGCACCCCCAGCACCCCATGGGACACTCCAGCAGGGCTTGCTCCCATCACAACCTGCTTTTTGGGGTCGCCAGGACCCCCTGGATGCCTGGGAGGGGATGGGAATAAGGGGGGGCTGCAGGGAGCAGCCCCCAGCCCCGCTCCGGGAGGGCTCAGGTGCAGGCAGGGGCCTTGCTCTGCCCGGCCAAGGGGATGTGGAGAAGCCAAAGGAGCCAGGAGGGGGGTGCTGAGCTGGGTTGTCTCCAGCACTGGGGGTGCTCACGCTGCTGGCACCGCCTGGCAGACCTCCGCGAGCAGCTCTGCCCAGCTCTGCCTGCACCCAGCAGCTCACGGGTGCCTGCCACCCACTGCAGCCCAGCCAGCTTCCTCTTGAGTCATGGAAAATCTTCACCCTGGGGAGAGATTTGGGGCAGGAAACTTCCAGAGGAGCCAACCCCCTGCTCTGGGTCCGGCCACCGCAGCGTCGCCCCGGCTCCGGGAAGCACCCCAGGGTCATGGCAGTGGGGACAGGACCAGGAGCTCTCCCCAAGCTCACCGAGCCCCCCAGCGAACCCAGTTCACCCAGCACCGCTCAGCAGGCACCAACCGGGCGCTCTCCTTTCGGCGGAGATGCCACCGGGTCAATGGGAATCAGCTGCCTTCGTTAGCACGCATGACCTGGATTCAGAGGCATTAATTAGGGCACAATCAATTAACTCCTCTCCCTTTCCCTGGCCCAGCGCCACCAGTGCCCCACGTGCCCTTGCTGGGATCTACGGTGCCCCTGGGGTGCCAGAAACTGGGAGATGCTGGGACACGCTGGGGAGGAGGCTCCCCAGTCCCCATCCCAGTGGCAGCGAGAGCGGCCGAGGGGTCTCCCCACGGCAGCCAGGGTGGGATCCAGTTGGGTTTAGTGGCCGTCACTGGTTTTCCACCCCTCACGCCACCTCCTAAACCAGCTCAACAGCACCACGGAGATGCCACCGGCACTGGGATTTCCCCCAGTAAACGCCACCAGTTCCAAGCACCCAGACACCCCCCGGCTCGTGGCCCCCCAGGTCTCCTTTGGGTGCCAGCTCTGGCTGCTCCAGGCTCTCACCTTCCACCTTTGTGGGGACCCAGGGGAGAGTTGGGGTGCCCCCGAGCCCCCCAGCACGGGATATATTCACCGTCCCTCTGGGCTCACTCCCTCTGCAGGGATGGGGGGACGCCAGGGTGGGGTAGGGGTGGGGGGTCGAGCTCTCTAGATTTTCTCTCCCTTTCACTCTCGAGAGCTCAGCGGGACCTGGGGAGGCAGCTGAGACTTCAAACGAGCAGATACATGACGCACAAAACCACAGAGGGAGGAAAAACAGCCTGTTCCTGCCCGGCCCCCCCTTCAGCCGCCTTCCCCAGGCTGGGGAGCAGAGGCCACGGTGCCCCCCGACAACCCCTCCGGCTCCAAACGCCGGCCGAGCCGCCGGCCGTGCCCCATGGCAGCCCAGCCGCCCACCCTGCGCCTGCTGCTCTGGCTGGGGATGTGGGGTGAGTACGGGTGGGGGGCTCGGGGTGCCGGAGGGGTGTGGGGAGGACCCCGAGATGCTTTATCTGAGCTCCCCCAGGGGGACCAACAGACCAGGACCCCTGAAACGCCACGGTGGGACCCCCCGGTTTTCCTAGTGCCAGGCAGCTGGGCACATTTTGGGGGTCACCGATGCTCGCGTCTCTAATTCCTGGTACCACGGGGTGTGTGGGGGGGGTCCCGCGTGCCCACCCTGGGCAAGCACCAAAGTTGGGGTCTCAGGCCAGGGGCACGTCTCGGCCAGGACCGCGTATCACCAGCCTGGCCCCCCAAGCTCTGGGGGTCCCCGGGATGCTGGTTACAGCCGCAGGGTGAGCCGAGGGCTGCTGGGGGGCAACCAGCCGCCCCCCCAAAGCTTCGGTACCTTTACCTGCCACCTCTTGCCATCCCCGGCTGACGCTCGGTCCACGCGGCTCCGGCTCACGGCGGTGGCACCATCCACTGCTGCTCGGCCGCCCCTTCCTCCTGGCAGTGATGGTGGCTAGTTAGTGGTAATTAGCAGGTGATGGTGGCTAGTTAGCGGTAACGAGCAGGTGATGGCAGTTAGTTAGCGGTAACGAGCAGGTGCCCTCGTCTGTCTGTCTGTCTGTCTTCAGCCAGAATCACGCAGCTGGCCGGGCAGCCCTCGGGGGGCCGCTTGCAAAGTCCTTTCTATTGGGTTATTTTTAATTAAAGGCGAGGAGAAGGAGTGAAAGTAAATTCACTGAGAGAGGCGGAAAATGCTCTTCTAGCACCAAAAAAATTCCCCAGCCAGCATTGCCCAGTCCAGACTTCCCACCCTGGGGACACGAGGCCAGCCCAGGGCTCCGACCCCATCACTGACCTTTGGGGACACGGGGAGCACGGCACGGCCGGGAAGCTCCCGGCTGCCATCACCGGCTCCTTTCCCTCGGCAAAAGGTTGACCTGAGTGCCCAGAATCACTTTTCTCCCCCAAAATCACCAGTGACAGAGCCGGGAGCTGCTGGCCCAGGCTGGGGGGTCCCACCTTCCCCAGGAGCAGGACTGATGTCCCACGTCCCTCTTTCTTGCAGCCGTCGCCAGCCACGGGAGAGCCACGTCAAGCCCTGGAGGTGAGAGTCTGTGGGGGTAGCACCTTGGGGACCCCACCACGGCTTCGTTAGCGGCTCCTTGGCCACGGCTTCGTTAGCGTGGCTGCTGCCAGAGCTGCCTCGGCCGGGAAATCGGCTCTGCTGCCTCTCAGGCTCGGCGCAGCCGGGTCTCCCAGCTCAGCCCCAAAGCCCCCCACCCACCTGTGCACCCCTCGGTGCTCCGCTTCCTTCCTGCATTTCTTTGCCAGAAGCTTCAGCTGCCACCATGGGCCACGCCGGTGCCCGTGGCTGTGGCGAGGAGCCAGCCGGGGGCCGAGGGCAGCCTTTAACGCCCGCGTTTTCCTGCAGAGCCCATCCTGCAGCTCACCGGCGGCGGCTGCCGCTGCGCCGGGATCCTGGAGGTGAAGTGGGAGGGCAGGTGGAGCCGCGTGTGCCGGGGCAGCGTGAGCGAGGCCGGCGTCTGCCANCCCCCACCCAGCCACCCCCAGCCCCGGGAAACAACCACCCCGACCCGGCCACTCTCTTCTCGTTTCAGAGCCTGTGCAAACCACCCCTGAGCCTCCACCGGAGCCACCGGTCACCACCCCGGAGCCCACCGGTAAGAGCCTCGTCCCTGCCTGGCCCCCGTGGATCTGAGCCAGACGAGGGGGGCACGGACGGCAAAGCAACTCGTGAGAGCAGCCGAGCTCGCTGACAGTGTTTGCAGGATCCTCGGGGCAATCAAGCTCCCGACGTGGCAGGCTCGGGGACTTTCAGCTCAGCGATGGAAAGAAGCGTCTGTAACAAGGTGTTTTTTCCCCCCCTCTCGTCCTTTGCCAGGACCCGCCAGGCTGCGGTTGGTGGACGGCGATTTCGGCTGCTCCGGCTTCGTGGAGCTGCACAAGGAAGGGCTGTGGGGAGCCGTGGCCGACAGCCCGGGCGCGTGGCCGGAGCTGGCCACCCGCATCTGCCAGGCTCTGCGCTGCGGCACCGCCATCCACGGCCACGGCCACGCCAAGCCGGAGCGAGGAAGCCACTTGCCAGTGCGGTGGGAGGTGGTGGAGCCCTTCGAGAGCTGCTCGCTCCTCGACTGCTTCAACAGGACCCGCGCCCGGCGGCGAGAGGCGCCGGCCTTCATCATCTGCTCGGGTGAGAGCTCGCCCCGGCACGGCCCCCGTCCTTCCTCGGGCCAGGGGCTGCTCCTGGGTTGGACGCCAGGCTCCAGGCTGGAGCAAGAGCCCCGTCCCTGCCTGCCCCACACACCCTGGCCACCCTCTCCTGCCCTTCCTCTCCTGCGTGCGAAGGCAAAACAGGAAACCTCCCCGGCGCGCTCGGTTCCTGGCAGTGGCACGAGCATCTACCTGCTGTGAGCTTCTCCCTGCCATGAGCCTCACCCTGCTGTGAGCATCTCCTTGCTGCGAGCATCTCACCACCACATGCATCCCTCTGCCATGAGCATCTCCCTACCATGAGCACCTCCTTGCTGCGAGCATCTCATCACCACATGCACCTCCCTGCCATGAGCATCTCCCTGCCACAAGCATCTCCTTGCTGTGAGCTTCTCCTCAGTGCAAGCATCTCCCTGCCACAAGCTTCTCCTTGCTATGAACTTCTCCCTGCCACGAGCATCTCACCGCTACAAGTACATCGCTGCCAGGAGCTTCTCCCTGCCACAAGCACCTCCCTGCCACGAGGCTCTCCTTGCCTCGACCATCTCCCTGCCGCGAGCAGCTTGGCGCAGCCCATCCAGCCCAACCACCCCGGGCTCGCTCCGGGTCCTGCCATCTGCCCGAGCTGGGGGATTTGGGGTTTGCCGGCCTGCGGCACGGCAGCTGGCAGAGCCGCCTTCCCCGCGGGGGTAACTCGAAGCTCCTCGCCACGTGGGCCCTGGGACAGCTGAGGGAAGCCAAGGCGCCGTGAGCATCCCGGTGCCGCCAGCTGGTCCCAGGGCGAGGAGGGAGCAGGATGAGCCCCGCGACGCGTGGCCGTGGCTCTGAGCCCTCTCTCCCCGCAGGCTCGCAGCCCCGGGCCCTGCGGCGGCTGGCGGCCGGCCCCACGCCGTGCGAGGGGGACATCGAGGTGTTTCACGAGGGGCGCTGGCGGGTGCTGTGCGACGAGCGGGCGCAGCGAGCCGAGCGGGGCCGGCAGCTGTGCCACGAGCTGCGCTGCGGGAACCTCTCGTCCAGCGCCGAGACCCGCGAGCCGCCCGCAACGGGGGTCACCTGCGCCGTGCCCACCCTGCACCTCTGCTCCGACAGCCTCGGGCCACCTCGGACCTGCTCCCGCACCAGAGTCGTGTGTAAGTCACCGCCCTGCGGGGGATTGCGGGGTCCGGGCAGGGCCACCCGCAGCTCCCAGCGCCAAGCCGATGCCGGCACCTGGGATTTCCACGCCTGGGGAACAGGCAGAGGGTGTGAGCTCGGGGAAAACCTTACTGGAGTTCCCCGTGGCGGGGCGGTGGGTGCTCAAGCTCTCGGCATCGGCCTCCGCTCGGGCACGAGGGTTTCGTCCGGTGCCACTCGTCCTTTCCCCAGGCCAAGGCTCGAAGCCGCGTCCCACCGGCACAGCCGCCGGCACCATCGTCAGCATCTGCCTGGCCTTGCTGCTCTTCGCCGTCCTCCTGCTCATCTGCGGCCCCCCTGCCTACAGGAGGCTGATGAAGAGAAGTAGGTGACGAGCTCCCGAGCCTCTCCTCTCCTCCTCCACCATCGCCATGCAGCAGCTCAGGGCTGGCAGCTCCAGCCCCGTTGCTCCCCTCCACCTAATTTTGGGGGCAGGGGGGTGGGAGCTGAAGGTGCTGCTCAGGCCGATGGATCCCCCCTGCCCCATTGTCCCTGAGCCTGCCCCGCACAGCGACGGGGGGTGCCCGGGGTGCGCTTTGCCGGCGGCTGGGGGAGGATTAGGCACCGAGAGGACACAAAAGAGCAGGCGGAGGGTCTTGTGGTGGGATTACCGGGCAGGAGGGGATTATTGGGGCCAGCATATGGGGCCAGCAGGAGGGAGGCAGCCGGAGGAAGCGCAGCTCGGGGCAGGGGCGTCGCTCCCGGGCGAAATCCCCCCTCTCACCGCCCACCTCTGCCTTCTGCAGTCTCCAAAAAGAAGCAGCGCCAATGGATCGGCCCCACGGGACTCAACCAGACGGGTGAGGAGGCGACTCCATCACGGGGCTGGGTTCGGGGTTGGCTGGGAGGGGAGGAGGGGGCTGCTCGACGCTCCCCTCACCCCCCGAGACCGCAGCGGGCGGAGGTGTGAGCGGGGCTCGCGCCCCAGCCCCGGTTCTCGCTTCCTGCGCCGCGTTGACTCATCGGAGCGAGATTAACTCAACCGGGAGAGCTCGGCCGCGGCTCGTGGCACGGGAGTGGCTCCTGCTTTTACTCAGCTCCCCCTTTTTTCCCCTCCTGGGTGCTGGGGCTGCTGCGTCGCCTCAAACGTGCTGCTGTTGCTGGTGCTACAAGCCCTTCCCACCCACAAAATTCCAACTCCCACCATCTCTTCCAGTCTCCTTCCACCGCAACAGCACCGTGGCCCTGCGGCCACGGGCGGAGGGGCAGCGCGGGCAAGGAGGGGACAACGACTACGCGCAGCCCCCCCGGAAGAGCTCCCACCTCTCGGCTTACCCAGGTAAGAGCAGGAGGACACCAGGAAAGGCTCCTCCGCGCCTCTTCCCACCCGCGCCGGTGGGGACGAATCCCTCCCGGGGAAAAACATTGCGGCGAGATGGTCACCGATGCTGCAGGAGGGGCTGCGTGGGGCTGGGGGGCACCCCCTGCACCCCCCCAAAACCCCGTAACGAGCCACCTCCAACCCCCCCCAGCCCT
>WEIS01021984.1:9316-45154 GCA_013389965.1 Todus mexicanus | reverse complement strand
CAAAAGAATTGCAAACTGTAGAACCAGACTGTGAAATTTAACATGACCCTGAAGGGTAACATTGCCTCAGCAAGAGCACAGGAGACGCTCCGTATCGCACCTGCTTCTTGGCATGATGCAGCCTTNTTCTCCTTAGAAAGCCTGCAAAAAAGAAATCAGACCCCCGTCTCTTTCTTCTGCAAGGCTCAGGCGTAGCCACAAGCGATGAAATGAGTGCAGTGAAGAGGCTTGAAACCAAGAGTTCATTTGGGTGCAAGAAACCCTGTTCAGTGTTTCCATCTGCCCTCCAACCAATGACAAGAGGAAATCTAGGTCACTGAGGCAGACATTAGTGAAGCTCAGAATATTTCTCCCCAAACCCCACATGGTTTTAATACAGATACAGAGAAAGGCATGGACCTAGTGGTGATCTGTACAGCTTGTGGGTAAATAGCTCTGCTTGAGCACCAGCTGGAGTGCTGGCTGGCTGGCACACGTAATAGTCATAATGTATTGTTATACAACTGTTGTTCATCACCCCACCCAGAACAATGCAAAAGCCTCTTCTGATGGCCTCAATGTCTTGATCAAATCTCCTCACCTCAAGGTATCACCCGTTTTATATTTCTCTTCTCATTCCAGGCCATGACTCTTGATGGAGCTAATTTAACAACAGAGGTTTTCTACAAGAGTGGCCATGATTACAGGTTTTTGTGCCACGGCAAGGACCAGACAGGCGAGGGCTGCCGGAACTACAGAGTACGGTTCCTGTGTGGCAGATCTGGTATGTGCCTCATGTTTGAAAGCCAGATCAGGGAAAAGCAGAATTACTGTCTTCTGGTGACTGGCTTTTGTTCAGTGTAAGAATAACTTGAGTAACTCCCCAAGCTTAAAGCTTCATCTGCGCTATTGACATGAACACAGATAAAACGGCTGAAGATTTATCTCAGGAAACATTCCTGAGCACTAACAAAGGCAATAGGGTGGTGTCTCAAAAACCCAGCAAAGCTATGGCAACTACTTGACAAGTCCCTTCCTGTAAATACCTTGTCTTTTGCTAAAGCATTTTTGGATGAAGTAGGATTGATCAATCAGAGTGTGCGAAGGCAACAGATTTTGAAAGCAACACTTTATTTTGTAGTTATTAATTTCAACACTGCTGTCCCTAACCTGTTGGTTAGACAGGTCACTAGGATTTTTCAGCACTCAGCTGGCATGAAAAGAAGGGTTGGAAGACTGTTGTTTTTCTGGAAAATACGGTCATTACGTTAAAGACCACTTGGCTGCTGTAAATAACAGCGCCCACAAGTGCTGCTGCTAAGTGGGTGTGGTGAAAATAAGCCACTAAGAGCTACATTTAAATTTAGTCCTGGGGTTAGTGGAAAATCCACCTGCCTACAACTAAAGGAAAAAACAATTTCTTGTTTGCTCACTTTCCAAGCCTAAGTAAAAAGCATGTTTGGAAGAGTTAATTATTTTTTTGTTGCATGAAAAAAATCATCATTTTTTGGTGGTGACTGGACAAAAAAACCCCCAAACAAACCTATGAGCATTTGCTGATAAGATTAACTGAATTCTCCGCCCTTCTATTTTGGCTTTTCAGTGAAACCAAAGCTTACGGTAACCATTGACACCAATGTGAACAGCACGGTCCTGAACCTGATGGATGACGTGAGCTCATGGAATCCCGGTGACAGGCTGGTGATTGCAAGCACTGACTACTCCATGTATCAGGCAGAGGAGTTCCAAGTACTGCCATGCAGAACCTGCAGACCCAACCAGGTCAAGGTGGCAGGTAAGGTACTTCATCTTGTCATGCTCCTGTTGCAGCTCACAAATTCTATCGTTTGCACCAAGGTGACTCCATTAAGAGTTGCAAAGGGTTGAAAGACACCTGAATTTGATGGCTAGTTTTTAGGTGCTTTGGAGCAACATATGCCTTTCATGCTTGTAAGCTGTCTAACTTGATTCTGGTTCCTTTCCGCCTTCCCTTTTCATAGCTGACTCCATTTTTTGTCCCCAAGCACACTATCGAATGGATATAATTATTTAAGACAGACAAATACAGGTCATACATTTGAGATGTTCAATTTTACGTAACTGTATTTGAAAATGTGTCACTTCCTAGAAAGCAGGGTATGAGCACAGTTGATCTCAAGAGTGAGCTAGGGCAGGAGCAGACCGTGGGAGACTGGAAGGCTGTGAAGTAATGGGCAGCTGGCTGTTTTCCTAAGAAAGTTGGGTTTAACAAGAGCTGGATTTTTACATTTTAGAAACACTGTTTTGTACTACCAAAGCTACTGTTTCTTGTTTATTGTGCCTCTAGATGGTATTGCTTAGGGGTGATGTATTAACCAAACATTTCTGGAGTCACGTGCCCAGTGAGTTGTCCTGAGCCACAGCTATGGGGGAGATGGAGTCAGTAGGATGATGCCTGAGTTAGGCTGAAGCAGGAGCAGGAACCTTGGCAGAGCCAGAGCATTTTCCTCTTGAAGGTGACTAGCTCAAATCCAGAACAGATTGCTTTCGATGAAAAGGCATTGTAGTCCAATGATGGTAAAGTGTCCTTCAGATACTAAGTCAAATTAAGTAGCATAACCACAATGAAGCACAGACTGTTACTGGTATGAGCATAACAGTGAAATCCAGTGTGGGAGATTTCCAACCACACTTGAGGCTGTGAAGTGATCTTTCCCTTCTAGAGCTGTATTTTGGCACACTGATAAACAGAACATGGAATACCATAGAACTACCTTGTCTGTGAATAGATAGGGAATTTTTAATTTCTGTAGTTTACAAAAGCAGAAGTTATTTTATAAAATAAAAGTATGTAATAGCAGAGGTCGTGTTTCAAAGGCAGAATCTGCCTGGTGGTAGATCACACATGTATTATCTTTTCCTTAGACACTGGCAGTTGCTCTAGGCAGTGGTTTTGTCTGCATTTACAGTAAGATTTTTCTGAGAAACCATAAGGGCGCTTGGAACATCCAATGCACTAGGGAGTTTGCTCACTTCTGTGAAATGAACTACTTCATTATCTCTGATGCAACATCTTCTGGAAGGTACAAATATACTTCCTTCAGCAACTGCTTCCTCACAAAGCTCTAGCCATTCATTGTTGGATGGCTTAAAAGAGAGATGTTCACCAAGCCAAGAAAAATGTTATTCACACTTTGAATGTATCATAGTCTTATGACTTACAATGACTAGTGCTTTCAAAGAAGACACATTTCCAAATAGAATATTTTTCTTGAGCAACTTTGAAGCTACTGGAAAAACTGTACCAGACTAGTATGATACGAGTCACATCATGAAGATGATCTTGGAAGCCTGTCAGTAAAAATAAAGATGACAAAGGAATATTTCTCTTAGACTTCTCATAATCTGATAGATCTATGAAATTCATATAATTACATTTATCTTCTATAACAATGGAAACTGAGTTAGTTTAAGGAAATGAATAAGGAGTTAAAAACAACAAAAAAGTTTGTGTGAATTTCAAGTAAAGAAGCAGTGGAAACACTTGTTAAAGCAATTGTGCTCATGGTCTCTGATTACTCTTCAGGAGAATTAGGAAATTCCTTTTATTACCACAAATTATATGAACACTTGGGCCAAAGTCTGCCCTTACTTATATCCAGGCAGCTCTATTGACGTCAATAGGATTTCACTGATTATATAAATCAAGGCAAAATCTAGTCCAGTAATAAAAATCACATCCAAATTTCTTGTAGCAAAACCACATTCACATTAGAAAATAAAAGAGCCTGACTGATTCTAGGTTCAGTTTAGATAAAATAAAACCTGGGCAAGACTAAGATGTCTGCTGTCTTCAGGAGCCAGGAGGTCCCTGAGCTGCTGTATGCTCAGCCATGATGCAACTTCATCCGTTACCCTGTGCCATGACAAACAATTAGCAAGAGTAGGGACCACTAATGAGCCAGGGGGTGGGTGCTCTCCATGCCTCCTCCCTTCTGTGATGCATGCAGCTGCCTAGAGCTGGGACAGCTCTGCCTGTGCTCTCCCTGCCCTGCCTGGTGGATGGCAGCACCACTGTGGTGGGTTTCAAGGTGTGCTCGTTGCTGGATGGAGGCAAACACCACCACACTGAGCGCTTGGTTTGCACTGAAACCTGCCTCTGTGTGGACAGTCGCATACCAATCCACTGTCCCATGATCAGGCACTGACTTTGATGAAACTTAGTGGGATTCAATTAATTACCAGCGAGATTTCTGTTAAATAGGGCTCTATTTATCCCAGTGGCTCACAAAACATTGTGTGAAGGGAGAATGACTGGTAGAGAGCAAACTAGCTGGCAAACAGTGGGCTGGCTCTAGCCTTAGCACAGCCTGAGCGTGTGTGGCCACGTTAGGCTCTTAATGACATGCAGAAGACATTCATCATAAATGTCTGCCTTCCTTTTGCTAGGTGAGACATGCGAGGTTGCTTTGCCCCTTCTGAGAAAAGACTTCCACACAGACGCATTTATATGTGGGGTCTCAGAGGGATATCGTTTGTAATAAGAGGAATGGCTTAATTTTCCTAAAAGATTTTGTTTACCAGCTGAGAACTCCCAAAAGTCTGCCTTTTGAAAGACAACTGATAAAACCATTCCTACCTGTGATGGTTTGTTTTCCTTTTAATCTTTCTTTCCTTTCCATCGTTTTAAAAATAAATGAAACTTAAATGTCAGGTCTGAACAACTTAAGAGTCTCTTTGTTTAAAAAAAGTCAGAAGACCTTTGCTCTGTGGACAGACAGCTTTGTGTGGCAGCCACTTGGCATAGCAAGATTTAATTAAAATTGATGCTCTCATCATTTAATAATATTTTAAGAGACGTGGTTTAGAATATTGTGCCAAATAAGTCAAACTCATTAGTTAGCTCATGTCCCATTTATATTTGATACTTCCTGCTGAAAATTCAGATTTTCTTCGGTTGCTAGAAATGCATTGATTAGAAGCTGGTCTTTTATAATGAGCTTAAGAGCATTAACATTCAATTGCCATCAAGTTTTAGTAGGGTTTAATTGCCTGACTGTGACCTTCTGCAAATCTTGATGTAGAAAGCAAGGGAGGACACCCAGGTACTGATTTTGTACACTCCTTTTTTGGAGTAATTACACTAATGTCAAAACTGTGGCTCCCATGAGTAAGTCTGGTTTGTATAAGGACTCAGCTCTGTAGATCCTGCTCCCAGTCAAATGGTTGTTCACTCAAATGGAGCTTTTTTCTCCTTTTGCCTCCTTTGTTTAACTTTTTTTCGCCTGTCATTTCTGTGGGAACAGATTGAAACCGTTTGATCTTCCAACTTCACAAGGCTTGAGGAGGGGCGATGGTATAGGGCAGTGGGAGGGAGGAGGAAGGAAGGAAGGAAGGGTTGTGTGGTTATGATAGAATGGGATAGTAGGAAAGATCAAGTATTTTGTCTAGTTTCCCTGGGAAACAAGTCTTATCTACATCTTAGTTGCTCTGTATGAAGTTACTACTAATGCTGATAAGTTTCAGCATGGAACAAAAATGATGAAATGCTCTTTTGTGCTCCTATATGCTCTAGATAAAGCATGAAAAAGCTGTTTGTGCCTGGCATAATTACTCCAATTATCCCACATACTGGTGAATCTGTGATTAGAAGTGCACATATCTTAAATCCCTCCTATTGGGTTGCAAATACTGGAGAGATATGGAGGTTACTGTGATCTTCACGCAAAGAACTTTGAACTAGAAATGCAAATACATACTTGTCTAACAACTTCACAGCCTGTTTCAGCATTCATCTTGTGCTGTAAGAATGGTAAAAGTTACTCCACTGTCAAAATTCAGATACTTTTAGAGATTTAGGGGGTTCGCTTTAGAAATTATCATTATTTTGGCTAGAAATCGCCAAAAGCTCTTTTTTTAAGGCAACCCCAGTGCTTGAGAGCTGGGCAGGAAATGTCATGAAATGGTCCTTTCTAACAGTGTTCCAGAGCTCGCTCTTCTACTTCTGGGCATTACCTAGAACGAGTGTTCACAGAAACACACTCAAGTTTACATAGTGGTTCGTAAAGGTTGAGTTTGGGCCTGATTTAAGTAAGGATTTGATCTATTTGTGTGCCAGACCTCACTAATCTTCCCATCCCAACTGCAAGAACTTATATGTCAGGATTTGGAAAGGAAAAACCTGAAGGATCAGAGAGGGAAAACCTAGCATTTACAGAAGTGTGTCAGCAGATTGCCAAGTGGCTGCTGCAGAAAGATGGCATGAGGTGAGACAAGAGTGGGCTTAGGAACACTTAGTGACACTGCTATTGGGATAAGACACTAAAAGACCTTTCAGTGACCTCTCAGTGCTCAGTTAAAGCCAGCGTGAGCAGATGCACTGCTTTCAGTCCACATCAATCCTTCTGTCACATCTATCTGCAGCAGTAAGATCCACTTGTTTCAGGCTTGAAACCAAACAGCTACAGAGGCTTTGATCCAACATGACATTTAAGCATACACTTAATAATGTCCACATGAATTCAAGACTTGTCACACTCCTACAGCGGAGGGTGTACATCCAACCTTTACAGGACACCATGCAGGATCTTGAAGGAGAAAAGAGATGAAGGGCTAGAATAGGATGAGTTACCTGTCCCAGGAAGGCTTAGTTAGCTGTAAACTCCTTACAAAGTTTCATCCTTTCAGCTGTATGTCTTTTTACAGGAAACTTATTTTTCCATGTAAGAGTTACAGATTTGAGGAATATTTGTTTGTTAAGAGATCAGGTTGTAGTGCATGACTCAAGAAGCTGGTCAGCTTAGCCAGCCCATGCTGCATTACATTACAGGCTTGTGGCTTTAGGGGTACAGTAGCAACCCCCATCTAGATGATTCAGAATAATGAGGATTTGACAGGTTGCCTTGTGAACATTTGTTGGTTGCTGAATATAAGCAATAGGGGCATTAGCACCAGTGATGACAAATATTTGGCAAAAATGCTAAATCTGACGGGGGTCTGGGCTGGCATCTCCAATGAGCTGCACTGATTTAAAGACGCCCTGGAGGATTCGCTGTTGCTGGATTATGTGGGTTGAACAGACAAGTTTGTGTTTAGCGTTTACTTTAAAATTGCTTGTTTAGGAAACATTAAAAACCACCAGTAAGAAGGTTGTTAGCATTGAAGAGCAACAAAGTCCCCTCAGAATAATAATAAAAAAATTAAATCCATAAGAATCTTAGTGCCACTTTATCTTCATCAAACCCAGACCTTCAAGTGCCTTATTTTAACTTCAGAAAGGGAGATTTATCAGTTTGTGTCATTTAAAGCCAAAGCATGTAGAAATGCGTGAGTGTACCTGGAAGGTTTCAGAGACATCTGTGTAACTCATCAGAGCAGAGCACTCTTCCACAGTTGTAGTAGCTGAAATAGTTTTAAAATTCCACCCTTCCCAGGTTTGATAAGGCCTGAGACCCAGGGTTTACAGCTAGGTCCAAGTATGGAAGGTTTTCCTGGAGCTTTGTACGATTAGGAGAGACTCTGCTTTGAATCGCTGTGTTGACATAAGCACACTCTTGATCAGGGGATCATTCATGTTTATTTTGATGCATACTTTCTCTTAATAATTACCTTGTCCTTACCAACAACTGGTGACTTTTTGATAGTCACTGTCTTGAGTAATAAGCATGGAAGTGTGCTCATGTTTTGCTGAATCAAGACTTCTGTCAGGCAAGGCCACACATTAAAGAATTTGTTCCTGGTAAATTTACATTTTGTGAACTGGAGGCACTGGTGTGACAAATACAGCAGCAAACCCAGGGCGTTTTACCTAGTTCGTCACACAGGGCTGGATTGCTGGTTCCCAGCGGGCATTTACAAGCACTGAAAGGCCCCCGTGCCAGAGTCTGTCACCCACGAGCCGTTTCACGAGCACGGCCTCTTTGCCGTGGAGAGCTTGCTTTCAGGAGAGGTTTGTCTTGCAGAACTCTGTTAAAGGAGCTATTATTCAAAATTCACTTTTACATTGGAAAGGAATTGCTTTCCCTCTCTCCTTTTATCTCCAAACAAGTCAAGTCAGCAAAAGCACAAAGTGAAAAACATGCACCCTAGAAGTTATATTTAGAAACTGGTTAGTCCGCATTTAACATTCCTGTCAGTGCTTACCCTATTTTGCATGTCTGGACTGGTGTTAAATTAAATTAAATACATGCATGCATGACATTTATTATTCCAGGGCTCAGCACACGAATAACAAAACTGCCTATCTAATTTCACTGCCACAAATCCTGGAGATGTGGCTTCAAATAGGATGTTCTTATGATTACCTGAACTTCTTCCTGCATTTCAGTAAATCAAGGAAAGGTCAGCTCTGGGGGAAACTGGAAAATAACAGCTTAAAACCAGTTTCATAATGACAGGCTGTGCTCCTTAACAGACCCTCTCCAGGGTCCAGCACAGAGTATCCTCGTGTGGATGACCCTCAACTGCAGCAGCTTTTTTAACGTATGGGCAGCGAACCTGCTTTTTGGACAGGCTGGTTCTGGTTGTGGCCACGCACCTGACGAGGCTCACTGGGTTCAGGGCAACAACATGGGGCAGCTCAGGACTTTCTAGGGAGGCAATTGCAGTAGTGGTTGAGGTGCAAACCTGTGGCCCCTTGCAGCCCTTTGTTTCTGGGGCTGAGCATGGAGTTTGGAGGACCCTCATCTTTACACCACAGCCCCAGGTAAAAGCATCTACCTGTTCTGCCATCACCACTCCTCTAGTTAACAGAGTGTGTTTTTTTCACATGATCGTATTATTTTGAAGGTGAAGGCAGAGGGCACATGCAGTGGTGGGAACCCCAATCCTGCAGCACAGCAGTCTTGGAGCAAGGCGGAGCACTCACCCTTCCCCAGTCCCAATATTAACCACCAAACTGCACTGCTCCCAGCTGCAGGAGGAGAGGGACTGAATGGTATACGCTTATCTTTGTTATAAAGTCAAAGCATCATGTTCTGGTTAAAAACAAGACTGTTTCAATGTTCAAAATTCTTCTCTCAACTTTGCACCTCTGCTTAAGCATAAAGTACTTTGCAGCAATAGCCAGGCTTCAGGCTTGACATTTGTTTCTAATTACGAATTTGAACGATTCCACTGAAATTAAATACGTGCAAGTGTAGCATTCCTTAAAGTGCAGTGTTTACTTAAAGAGTTTATTACTTATTTTTACTGGAATAATACAGAATGTAGTCAGTAAGATGAACCTTTTCCCAACTGCATTCTCTGCAGAAAGCCACGGAAGGAAGGAGGGAGAATGAATATGTTTGAATGAAATTACAGCAACAAGACGATTTTGCTTTCTAGACATTTGCACTGCCTGGACTTCACCCCTTTCTGGCCAGACCAAGAAAAGCTTTCTGTGCTTTTAATCCCTCTGTGGAGGCAGGTGTATGTGTGGAGGATGTTATGAATAACTTAGCCTGGCAAGGGAGATGTGGCATGGGGTAGATGGAAGATCTCATCGATTCTGATGGCACCAGGGCAGAGGGAAGTGTTGAGAGCAAGTTGGAGATGTGTGGGTAGGTCTAAAATTGAGAAATTTGGGAGGGGAGGCTGCAGGAGGTTTTGCAGCCCACAAGCTGGTTGCAGGGGTTGCAGTTGTCCCAAGCCACAATTTCTACACCACTTTCTGCCCAGTTCTTTCCTTGCTTGGGTTAACAGCCATGGTGTTAGCAGGATCTGACTGATGCTGGCCCCTGAGTAATGCTGTGAGATCTGAGCAGCTCCCAGTGTCTCACTACACAAAGTGCCATGCTAACCTTAGCGATTTAGACTTTTCAATAGCTACATCATCAGTTTTCTTTGCGTTGGATGTTCATACACAGCTGACTGTAATCCAAGGTAAAAAGCTCTAGAATGATTGCAGTCTCTTTTCAAGTTCAGAAATGTGTTTTGTCTAACAGATTGTTGGTTTAACTCCCTGGTTAAATGAAGCAACTTAAGACCAGAAATCCCACTTCCTCTGTTGCGAATATCTCAGCAAGACCTTGGGTGACACCTGTGCTCCAGCCTTCCCTCCTTTGAGGAGTCAGCCAACAGTTTTTTGCAGACTCAGTTGCTCCTTTCATTATCATGCCAACCCCACCACAAGAAGCACAAGGGAAACCCAGCAACTTTGGCAGAGTAAACCTGAAACCGGATCTTGTTCCTTTAGGGAAAGCAACATACCTCCACACCGGCGAAATCATTGATGGTGTCGACATGCGGGCAGAAGTGGGGCTGCTGAGCCGCAACGTGGTGGTGATGGGAGAGATGGAGGGGCAGTGCTATGAGTACAGCAGCAAGTTATGCTCCTTCTTTGATTTTGACACCTTTGGGGGACACATCAAGGTAGGACTGGAGCCCTCTCCCTGCACTTTCATCCTCCCAGCCACACCTTCACATGCCAAGGAAGCCAGGATGCGGGAAACAAAAAATCCCTCGTGTCAGCTGCTGAGCAAACAGCTTCACCCCACAGTACAGCAGATCCACCCTGCTGCCCTGCTGCTGCCTGTCCTTTGGCTTTGAAGTGCATCTCATGCCCCTGCAGACATTGCTCATCCAGGCAGGCTTGTACTCAATCCACCTGAGATACAGTCTCCCCATCCTGATCCCAGTTTTCCTCAGATTCTGATGGTGCTCAGCCTGGGGAGATTGATTTGAGCCCAGCTGGGTTAAACTCATGGAAAAAACTAAATCTAAATAGTTTTCCTTCTAAAATCAAGTTAAATGTAGCCACAGCAGTAGTGGTGGAATTAAAGAGCAGCTATGGTTCCGTTAGCCACCATGACCCTCTTTCCCTCACCCTGCAGCCATGCACTCCCTTCCACATGGTAAATCTTGCTAGCAGATACAGCACAACCCTTCCTATTCCTGTATTCCCTCTCCTCCTTACGCTCCATGTATTTTATTTTTGTTGACTGTTGTTCTGTTCTATTGTTCTCCAGATTGGTCTTGATTTTAAGGCTACCCACATTGAAGGTCTAGAACTGAAATATATGGGCCAGCAGACTATGGGACATTACCCAATTCATTTCCATATGGCTGGAGACGTGGATGAGAAAGGAGGCTACAACCCTCCAACATATGTGAAGGATGTCTCCATCCACCATACCTTCTCCCGCTGTGTCACAGTCCATGGATCCAATGGTTTACTGGTAAGAAGCCCCAAAGTCTGCCGCAGACATCAAGGCGCCAGTCAAAATATTTTCTTATAGCATGAATACAACTTAATCATTGCAGGACCTGATGTGTTTTATTGTTTGAGCTCCTGTCTGACTCTTCCCGCCATGGGTAGATATTCCAGGCGTATTTCAACCTGCATTAAGAAGGAGGTAGCCAATGTGGCACTGCAGGCTGTGTGTGACTCAGAGCGGGCAGAGCTTTTGTCTGTGTGCAGTGATGTCTCAGACCAGCCCATCTCTAATGAGTAGTTGGATCTATCTATAGACAGACAACTTGCTATTTGAGGAGGATAATCAGAAGGTTTAAGTGTGCTTCATGTTTCCTGTAATAAAAGTTTCTGTTTGCAATGCCAGTCTCAACGTCAAGCACTCCTAGAGCTCAGATTTGTCAGAGTTGCCCTCCAAAACAAAAAATCCTTTAGGATAAATCTATAAAATGACTTATGCTCACCAGACAAGTTAGAGCACACCAAAGATGGTAAGAACACGCTCAGATTCTCCCCAGATGTTGGGATGCCACTTTCTTTGGGGTAAGGATGAAGAGGGAAAACAACGCTGCCTTACTGAGCATCCTGGAGACTGGCACATAGCCCCAAGGCTTTCCTCACTCTTATTCCCCATTGATGGCTGTGGCTTATGGCTTTTTCCGAACATTCAGCAAATGTCCAGAAGTCTATCCCAAAAGCAGAGCAGTAGAAGGTGTGAAAAAAACCCCAGGTTCAATGAGGCAACTTTTCCCCAAGTATTAACTCAAATATGAAGTCTTAAAATGGCAAGATTTCTGTAGGCAAAGGACTCTATTCAGTGAGATCACTATATATTGCAAAAGGATAAAAAGTGTATGAGAGCCCTGAAGTGGAGGATTCGTACGGTCAGGAGCCCTGCTACCATGTGTAACAAAGTTTTAGAAGACATATCATCAGCAATCGTAACCTGGATGGTCGCTGTGCATTAGGAGTTCATATTCATAGCACTGATTTAAAGTTACCATGCCTTACCATCTCAGAGTAGGAGCCTGTGAGAATCTATTTTCCTTGAATTTATTTGGTGAATAGCATGATTTTTGCCCTTGCTGATGAATGCATCCTCCTTTACTCACTGTAGCACATGGAAGGCTTCGTCCTACAGTCTTTCTTTTGGCAAGAGCTGCAGGTTACAACCTCTGAAAGTGGCAACGTTGGAATAGAGGGACACATGCATAATTAAAATGCACAGAAGCTGAAGAGAGGGCGTTGAAATTGCTGCTTTAGAAGCAGAGCAGCTTTTATCTGCTATTTATGAATCCGAGGTTTTGATTTTGACCTCTATCCTTCTAAGTTTATAACATGATCCTAAAAACCAGCTAAATGAACATGGCTTCTGGAGAAAAAAAGACATTCTACTATATAAATTATATAAGGCATTCAGGGTCATATAGCATCTTCCCAATTTGAAGTCGCCACTACCAGGGCTCAGTGTACAATTAATGTGCAGGGTGGAAGGGCAGTGTTGTGGGATTCCTTTGTCACACCATCATGGGCAATGGCACCATAAACACATTCTCTGGCTGTGCAGAGGTTGCACAGTTGTTGATGACCTGCAAACTAGCTAAAGCCTTGCTTCTGGATCTAATGTGAGATCTTCATTCCCTGTTGATTAGTAGGTTCCAAACCAAATATGCAGAGTCCGGCGTTTTTCTTATCAGTCAGAAGGAGGGTTCGTGTAGAGCATTTGGAAATAGTTCTCTCTCTTGTGCTTTCTCCAAATGACAATTGTGCCGTAGGGGATCCATGGCATAGGGAATGTGTGCTCAGTCTTTTCCAGCCAAGATGGCATAAGAAAATTTAGACAGGCTGATGTCCCTGGTGAAAGCAGCTTGATTCTCTTGCTGTTACTCAACAGCCACAATTGCCTAAATAGCCATGCTTTGCCTCCATGACAAGGCATCCAAGAGAAATCTCAGGATTTAGGACATATAATCTGAAACATTAGTCAAGAATTTAATCTCTGTTGATTATAGTTCATCAAAATGTGTGAATACTAAAGTCTACTCATAATAACTTTACGTGGTTTGTGTTTCTTCTTTTATTTTTATTTTAAATGTACAATTATTGCTGACAGCTGAAATGAAAGCCCTAGTGAAATAAAACAGTCAGACCAAGTTTGTTCAGTTGCATCACAGAAGTGCTCTAAAGGTTGCATCACTTAAATGTTGTTTCATTGCTCCATGATAGACATGTCAAGTCAGCAGCTCCATGCCTTGATTCATCCAGTGATCCCACCACAATCTCCTCATCTGTTTTCCGACTTTATTTTCCTTCCTTTCCTCTTCCTTCTGCCCCAGATATATTAGACACCCACACGGATCTCTGATGATTACAATAATTGTTCTATACATTTCCTAGTTGCCTGTTATCTTCCTGCTTGAGCAACACTACCTGTTTCTACCTGTCTGAGCACCATTTGTGCAAACAGTGATGAGCTCCATCTTTCCCCAGGTAACATTCATTCCCTCTGAGATCAGGTAGATCCAAAGTATACTTTGCTAGTTGAAAATTTACCTTGATGATGTGCACAAACCACACTTCAGAAATAGCCGTACAAAAAATCTAGCTGGGCTATTAAACCTCAGTGTAGCACAGCATTTCATGATGTCCTTAACATTAAGCCATTGATTTCAGAGCAGCTTCTTGCACGGCTGCAGTTGGGTACCTGTGCAAATGCTTTAACAAATGGGAGAGGGACATCAGATATTTTAAACTACCTTTAAAGCAGTATGGTCATTTACATGCAGTCGTCCCTGCTTGCTTTGATACCACTTTTCTCATGTCACTTCTGAGATATTGACACTGAAAACAGTAGGAAAAAAGAGTGTCCAGTAATTCCTGATGACAGAAGTGTTTTTCTGTGGGTCTGTACAGTGTGCTAATATGACACTATCTCAGCATTAGCTCCCTTTCATTGACGGGGCTATTCTGCCCTTGTCTGTAAATCCATATTCAATGGCAGACACGGAAGGTCCTTCTGGAAACAAATCTGTAGAAATTATTCTCTCACCATAGTCTTGCTTGAAAATGCAATAATTACCCAATGTTTCCTTTAATATATTTGCCATAAAACCAGCTAGTTACACCACTGCAATGCCAGGGATGAAACTTCGTTTCGATACCTAATCTCTCCACTGCATCTCAGTGTGCAAGCTAAAATAGAAACAGCCACTGGGGAAGGAAATTAAATGAAGGTCAATAAACAGTCTGGCAGAATCCAGGGCAGAGCTGTACTTCATGGAAGAGGTTGTGCTGTCTAACTGCTTCAGTGGTATCTGTTGTTACTAATCCAGCTATACTACACAGCAACTGTTTTACCACGAAGGGCATTATCTGGCCATGAATTACTCATGGTTAAAGTAAGATTATAGACTATTAGGAAGGTATTAATCAAAGAAAAAAAATAAATCCATTGGAAAAGTTATTTTGGAACAAGCCTCTCGTTGCTCTCCAAGCATTTCAGTACTGGGCTTGCGCATGAAAACACACACAGGAAACGAAGTCAGAGCTGACCAAGAGATGAGGTACAGGGAAAGTAATTAATCAAACAGAGGCTGACAAACACATTAGGAACCAGGTCCCTGGCTGATAACTCCATGTTATTCTGTGTGATTTTAGGGATGAGTTAGGAGCAAACAGGAGTTTTCTGGCTCTGAGCCCCTCTGCTACCTCTCTCTCTGCTTCACTCCTCTCTCACTGTACTGGGAGCTGCGCTTAGGGATATGTCTTAGGGGTGATAAAGATTAAAGATTAGAGTTAAAGGTTGGACTGGATGATCTTTTAGGTCTTTTCCAACCCAGGTGATACTGTGTTACTGTGTTTCCTCTGTGGTGTTACTTCCCATGTACAGAGGTGGGCTTTGCCCCAGTTAAAGTCTGATCGCTACAGATTTTCATGTCCCAGTGCTGGTGCAGTGCTGTGCTGGCTGGAAAGAAAAATGACTATACAAAACAGCTAACATATCTCAAAGGAAACTATTTCCATCATCTAAATGTCCCAGCACCATTACTTATGTGTCTTTCCAGTGTTACTGCTGTGTGAGGGAAAGCTAATAGGTTTCCGTGGCAGTTTCTGTGCAATTCTGACATCTCTGTGGCTAAATGACTTCCTCTACATGTTGGAGAACTTCTTCTGGAGATTGCTCGCTCTCCCAAAATATTCTTCCATCGTTTAAACCTTTACCATTACAGGACTGGGACGGCTCATTCTTCCAAGATGGGACAATTCCATCTACTACATAAATTTTACACCTAAATAAAGAAGCCTAAGCCTTGCAAAAGCTGTCATCTAATTAGAACGGGGAATTAGTGGTAAATATCAGTGAGGTAGCTTAAAGGAATGCACCGCTTTGCAGGTCATTTTAGCTGTGTTTAATTTACTGTGATGACTTGTGTTCAGAGACTTGAGTATTTACACTGGAGCATGGATGATACATAATAGATGCGTGTGCAGATGTAAACTCATAACAGATTTGGCAAGCAAAGTGTTCTTTCTTATGTGAAAACATATTTGCAATAATTTCAACACTAGTCCTGGGATTTTAGTTTAAACTGGTGCTCCTTGCCTTGAGAATAAGGCATGAAGATGGCGAAGGAGTCTCAGACGTGCTTACAAAAATAATTCAGGCACTTGAGCACCCAGGTCTGTCAATGACACCATAAAGAATAGGTCTTTCATTCGGTTTACTATTGTCTTTTGTCCCTTGGCAATTACCATTTCATCAGAAGCATTGGTAGGAGCACATTGGTGTCAGGCTAGTCTTTGCCAGGAAGGTTTCCTAAATCCAATGTAGTTGATGTGGGATAGCTGATGGGAAGAGCAAGGAGAACACTGCAGAGAGCCAGAAAATCACCTGGCCATTGGAGATCTGCAATTAGTTTTCCATATCCCAAACATATTCTCTAGCACCTGACTTGCTGCACACCATGTGTCAGAGTGCTGTTGTTTCCCAGCCAGTTCTAGCCTTAGGCTTCAAATTCACATATCTGCTCCTGAAATTGTTTTCTCGGGTCATTCAGCGGTGTGATGGGTATTGTTCTGTCCAACACAACAGTGTCGCGATGTTAACAACATTGAAACCAAAACCAGAACAGCACTGATTAACACCAGCTGATTTGTCTCAGGGTCAAGTAAAGCTTCTGTCAACAACTTGGGAAAAAGGATCAGGTCAAACCTAAAACAAGCCAGCCTGGCTGGAAAACAGCTTGCTGCTTCTCTGATAGCTTGAAAAAAATATTTTTTCAGCTCAGATGCATTTTTCAGATGCATTTTATGTATCTGCTCATGTAACTCCACGTGAAGATGAATGAGCCCAGATGTGATCTGAACATTGAACGTCCTCCATTCATCCCCCACCCCATTTTTTTTCCAGCCTCATGCTAAGACAGTCTCTGATTTCACAGGCCAACAAAAGAATGGAATGAGCATTTCCTAGGTGATGACAAACTCCAATTAAATTTAAGTGTTTGAGTTATTGCTTAGACTGCAAGCTCTTAAGAGTAGAGAGCAATCTTGCTTTTGTTTTTGCTTATACACCCTGAGTTCAAGAGGGTACGGAGGTTCCTGTGTGCCATTGCTGTAAAGATTCTTATTATTATGCAGTGGCTGAAGCATGAAATCTGAACACTGACCTTTGTTTTGTGCATGCAGGTGAAGGATGTTGTGGGTTATGATGTACTGGGCCATTGCTTCTTTACGGAGGATGGGCCAGAAGAGCGCAACACATTCGATCACTGCCTTGGACTGCTTGTTAAACCCAGCACTCTGCTCCCATCCGACAGAGACAGCAGGATGTGCAAACTGATCACTGAGGGTGCTTACCCAGGGTATATCCCTAAACCCAGGCAGGACTGTAGGTGAGTGGGAGCCTTCGTTTCCTCATTTCTTTTCTTTCCAGGACTTATCCATAAAAAGACAGCATCATGCGTATATGTATATCCAGTCACTTGTAGAGGTCTGAGCTGCATGCCCCAAAGGTTGGCAGAACAGACCCCTTGAGATCTTTATACTTGTGCTAGCCAAATTCCTACACAACTAGGCTGCAATTTTCATTTTTAGCATAAATTCATTTGAGATGTTTCGTACCTCAGATATTGAAAATATCTCCTTAAAAGTACACAGAGGTGCCTTGTGCCTTATGGAGTCTTGATCCTAATGGCTCAACAAAGAGCTGCTGAGTTCAGAATGGGCTGTATTCTGACATTTATGCTCATCTCAAATAGTAGCTGATTTTGAAAATACTGTTAATTCAGAAATCATTGTTTGCAAAGAATCATAGAATTATAGAATCTTTGAGGTAGGAAAAGACCCCTGGGATCATCAAGTCCAATCGTTAACCCTACTCTGCAAAGTTCACCCCTAAACCATATCCCCTAACACCACGTCTAAACGCCCTTTAAACACATCCAGTGATGGTGATTCAACCCCCTCCCTGGGCAGCCCATTCCAGGAGCTGACTCCTCTTGCTGTAAAAAAGTTCTTCCTAATATTTAGTCTAAACCTGCCTACCCTGTTGTAGTTTGGAACCATTCCCTCTTGTTCTATCACTAGTCACCCGTGAGAAGAGACCAGCACCAACCTCTCTCCAATGTCCCTTCAGGGAGCTGTAGAGAGTGATGAAGTCTGCCCTCAGCCTCCTCTCCCTCAAACTAAACAGTCCCAGCTCTTTCAATCTTTCCTCTTAAATGAATACTATTTAATGATACTGCATTGGTATTGTGCATTCATTTTTCTCAGTCTGCCCCAACTGCGGTGTGAAACCAAGATGATGTAATAAATGCAGTTTAGCACAGAATTGGAGCTTGGCAACAGAAGATCAAAGACTGTATACACTCATTGAATACTAATTGTCTACACATGAGCTCATGAAAATGTTTTCATGAGAGCTTCTCAAAACTTCTGTTTGCCCCAAACACTATATTAAACTTGAAAAATGCCAAATGCCTTTCAACTCCCTTTTTGCAAGATCCTTTCCTCTAAGTATTCTTACAGGCCTGCCAGCTGAGGTTTAGGTGAGGATTATAGAAACATTTGTAGTAAGAAGGGATTTTACAAGTTCTTCTTGCAGTTCTGTGGCCTTGTAGAAAAAATTCAGGCGAGGTACAGAAGAAACACAACCAGCTTAGCCACACAGTTAAGCATTAGATTTTTTTCTTAGAGGAATTCATGGGTTCTTCATTAACAGTAATTTTGAGGCACAAGTTAGAGAAATGACAGTCACAAATTCTGCAGGTGTAGTTGATATGGTCATACGGGAGGATATGGACTCGCTGAGCTCGTGAAGGCCATTCTAGCCTTTCTTTTAATTTTCCAGTTGTTTTTCTGTCCCCAAATCAAGGTGCACAACTTATGAATAATTTTATTGCTAATTACTGGTTCTTCAGGGAACCTACTCATTTTGATTCATATCAGGTAGCTAATTAGCTTTCTTTTTCTTCCTCCATCCTCCTAATTCTTCTTGAGAGAGTACTCAACTCATAACGTAAAACCTGTGTGCTTAGCAGCCTGGCAAGCAGATCCCCAGCAGCAGCTCTTGGAGCATAACAAGTGGTCTGGAGCACTACACTGTGGAACTACACTGTTTTCGGAGTGTTTTCATTAAAAGCTGGACATCAGTCTTGCCTTTTGGAGTTTATAATTGGTGGTGGATGATCTTGAAGGACAGCACCCCTGCACAACAGAGTGGGAGGTCGTCCATGGTGAAGATTTGTCTTTAGATCCCAGAACATTGATGCTATGTTGAAGCTGCTGGGAGACAGGAACACTTTTGCCCATAGTCCAGATTTTTCTCCAGGAATTTGTTCTGTGGTACCTGGGGGAGTGGGGTGGGGGAAATCTACACACACACCCCACAAAACAAAACAGAACAAAACAAACCCAAACCCAAACCAAACCAAAACCCCCTGCATTTCTGACCCACAAAAGTCAATGAGAAAGTCTCCAGAGCCAGAATTCCATCCTGAAAATCAGACAGTTAGAAGCTGTTTGATGCCAAACAGCTAAAAATCTGTAGAGGTTTTCTTTTATTTGGAAATTCTCTCAATCTGCTGAGACTGTATCAGTATTACCCATCCTGTCCGTAGAACAAGCTGGGTTTTTGTCCAAAGAAACATATTTTTAGCTTTTTAGTTTGGCAAGGGAAAGAGATGAATTCATGCTATGGTCTTTTTCACATCTGTGTTTGTTTATAAATGACACTTAATGTCTCCATTCATAAAATAAGTTAATCAGCCATTGTGCTCATTTTCCACCGATAATCCATTTAATAGACAAGAGAGACGTATTTTGTGTCATTTTGAAGACATATGAAAAAGCATTAGGAATGATAGGCAGAGGTCTAATGAAAAGGTTACATGATACTTTGATCTGCTATGTCTTCCTTTGTAAAAGAATTCAAGGTGTGATCAGAAAACCAGCTTGTTTCGCACTGGGCTCATCCATCCTGCAAGTGCAGGAGTACCCTAACACAACCCCTGGGGCAGCGGCCAAGGCACCCAGCACAAGGATGAGGGATGAGCACTGGCTGCAGCTTTGACAGCTTGGAAGAGGCAGGCAGGCAGCTGCTGCCAGCAATTAAGACAATAGGATTGTGCCAAATGACACAGTAACCTGCCCAGTCCACGTGGCTCTGAGGAATGGGATCAGGCTGAAAGACAGGTCACTGCGGAAATACAATGTCCTTGCCCTTGCCTACACAGCAGGAGGTTGTCTGTAAATAATCTCAAATTGTTTCTTTCTAGGCTGGTCCTATGCCTAGAAATAGGAAAAAAAAAAAGGTATCTTTTTAAGATAAAGTTGCACAAACGGAACTTCGTCAAGGCCAATGAAATCAATTGGCCTAAAGCCCCCGTGAAGTCCTTCATAGCAAGATCTATGTCTGTCAAAACAGACACGAGGGTTCCATAGGCTCATCCCCTGCAGGAGGATGAATCTCACTCAGCAAATTTAGGGGGCCAGTCTGCTGGTTCAAAGTGCTGGGTATTTTCCTCCCAAAGTCCATGTGCCTGTTGGTTAATGAATGCTGTATGTCACGGGGTGGACAGTGATGCATTGATATTTCCTCCTGGATGGGAATCTTTCAGTTAAGAGTCTTTTATGTGCATTAGGCAAGTGGAGTCCTTTTGTCCCAAGAGAAATGCATAGGAGGGTGAGAGCAAATAAAGCTAATGAATCACAGCAACTGTTGGAAAAAGTGGATACCAGGGTACACTTAGAAAACCCTTAAGATGCAATTCGTTGGGTCCTTTGGTTAAATGAGTCTCTAATGAACCTGAGGGCTTATGTGGGGGCAAATTTCTTCTCAGTGACTTGTGCAACAACATATTTACCTTATCATAAAACATGATTGACACCTGACAGCTTCATAGCAGGCTTGGAATTGCAGTCAAAATTCCTCATTTAATACTCAGGGTTTTAAGAGATAAGGCCATGCTCTCTGTCAAACTGCAGAGGACATGTGGTATGAGAAGAAAAAGAAAACACTATTCCCTTTGCCCCTTAGGCAGGACCCTTTATCTGGGGAGTTATCGGCCCTGCCTGTACTGGAGGGAGTTGATCGGTGCCTGGTGTGTGCTCAAAGTGTCATTTTCACGTTATTCTTTGTTTTCTTGACCTGCAGTGCTGTATCCACCTTCTGGATAGCCAACCCACACAACAACCTTATAAACTGTGCAGCTGCAGGATCTGAAGTGAGTGCAGAAGCTTCTGATTTGGTAACAACTCAGACCGGTTACAGCCCTGCAAGGCTGAGGTTCTTCCTGGCATTTTTCAAACTGCTCAGTCAAGAGACATATCACTGTGGCTAGTGCCGCCAAAAAAATTAATGCTTTTCCTTTTGCTCCCCACTTCTTGCCACGTGCTGTTTCTAGAGCTGAATGGCTTTAACAAAAATTCCCAGCCTTTGCACGGTGTGGAGCCTGAATAAATTAAGTAAATGTGACTGTGAAGCCCCAGTGAAACCTTTGGCAGTGGTTCTGTTGACTGCAGCACAGTAACTCTGGGTCACATCAGGAGCTCTTATTTTCCTGCTAAGGCAAATAAACAAGCAAACCAAGCCTTAAATGAAAAGATGTGGTCTTTCCAAGGCTTCTAAATCTGAGTAACTAGATTTGGGCTTCTTGATAAATTTTCAGGCGACTTACTAAAAATTATCTGATTTTTAAACTCCAGGTGTGCAGTAACAGGAGGACATCAGTGTATCTCTGTGTTATGGATGTTCAAAGTCTCACTTGTAGCTTCAATATAGATGTTAAAGCTTAACTTAAGGCACCTTGAAGATGCGAGAGTGTGAATGTGAATATACGTGTGTGCTAAACTCTTCACTGCATATAATTACACAGGCCAATGCTGCTAACTGCGATTCTGGCTTACGTCTTGTGGCTTTACTGATGAATCCTTGGGCTAAAAAGCTCAAGCAAAGTCTGAGATGTCCATTCTCTTCCTCAGGAGACAGGCTTTTGGTTTGTACTGCACCACGTGCCGACGGGGCCCTCAGCAGGCATGTATTCCCCTGGCTACTCAGAGCACATGCCGATGGGGAAATTCTCCAACAACCGTGCGCATTCCAACTACCGGGTGAGTCTGCACACAACGGGAACACTGCCCTCGAAAAAACACCGTCTTCTCACTCCAGCTCTTTGGGTCTGCAAGCTATTAATGCCTGCGCTTTCTGTTTCACTAGAAGTTACTGCAAGCTTGTTTGCGTCTACAGACAGAGCATCTTGCGTGCTGGCGTGGGAGCTCTGAGTCAGCCAGCACTCGCTTTGCTTGGCTTTTGTGCATTCTGAGAGGCTCTTCCCTCTGCTCAGGCTGCTTCTCTGCTTCAGCTCTCCTAAAATAGTGCCTCCAGGAGCATCTATTGGCAGCTTGTCTAATTATAGACCTCAACTGCCAATGTTAGCAATTAACTGAACAGCTTCTAGAGGGATAAATACAGGCTGCTGTGTCTAATCGCCTTCTCTTTACTTATTTACCCTTAGCATGCCGTGGTGTGGGGCTGTGTGTTGCTGCTGTCAAATGCTTTAGGCTGCAGCAGGGTGTTTATGTGTATGGGGATATATACATTTAGAAGAGAGGTGCAGTTTCTGGAAATCTGCAACAATCTAGGGGAGGGTATATCAAAGTCTGGCTATTCCTGGCAACCCTCTGTTTCACATATTACTAACAGAAGCAGATGTAAGGATCGTGCGAGTGACTTTGGCTTAGAACAATTGGAATTAGAGCCTGGAGATGGAAAGAACTGTAGAATGTATAAATATACTGTAATATTGCATTTCTTTTTTCTTTTAGGCTGGAATGATAATTGATAATGGTGTTAAAACCACTCCAGCCTCCGCCAAGGACAAAAGACCTATCCTGACACTGATTTCTGGGAGGTAAAGTGTTTTGCACAGTTTGATTTGGAAAAGACTTCTCTATAGCACTGACTGACAGTTATGAAATTGCCCCAAAGGAAACTGAGAAGAATCATTGTAATGCCTTTGGAGTGCCTCTGACTGAGGAAAGGTCTTCACTTAGATTTGCCACTTTCTAACTTGATCTTCTCCATTCCCCTTTCCAAGGGACTGCCAGCACTCACATTCTTCTGGTTTTGTCCTTGCTCTTTAGGTCTCTGCTGATGTGACACGGGTGTTCCATCTGCTTAAGGGTGTTCCACTGACTTTTTAGATAAGAAAATTAAATGCTCTCTGATCAACAGCCCTGCTGGGCAAAATTTGCAGCAAGAGTTTCCCAGGAACAAGAAATAAAAGTGTTTCCTGGGAATGTTGTTGATTTTCTTCATTCTTTTAGGACCTGCTTGAACAGAGAGTGCTTATGTGGTGGAGGTCACACTTTGATTTCAAATTTATGTCTAGTTCCAAATCTGACACTGCAATAATAATTACAATTAAATACACAGAGCAACCCTTCACCCCTGCTGCTGTGCTCTGTGGAATAATGGAGTCATTTAGAAATACTGGAAACCTCCCTAGAGAGTCTATTGTATCAGCAGACCTACCATGGTCTGATGGCTTCTGAGAATCCCCTCTCTTTCCCCAAAGCTGACCCCAGAGAGAAGACTGATGTAAGCAGAGGGCTTTTTGTGGGCAAAGTATAATGGCATAAGGATGACAGTTACACCCTTTTGTCATGTTAGAGGTTGAGTCTGGCTCTTAACCTAGCTAGCAGCCCCAGGGAGAGAAAAGGATTTAAATACGCTCGGGTTCTATAGTTTTCTTTCCTGGCAGACCAATTGCCTGCAGTTGCACCCAGCCTGAATTCCCCCATGACTGCATTTCTTGACAGAAGAAACCATGCGGGGAAGAGAAACCTGCTCAAAACCTCTGCTCAGCACAGGAGAATGACTTTTTGTTTTTCCTTTTCTCCTTTGCATCTCTGAGGCATGCATTACCCAGATTGCTCTAGTCACACACTGGGCAAGCACTGCAGAGGTGGGATTGTTCTCCTCCCCAGGGGAAGCCAGCCAGCAGCTCAGGTAGCGGTGATCCTGTGATGCACATCACTCCAGTGCCCTGCCTAGCAGCTGATGCTGAAAGCTGTTCAAAAGTGAATATTAGTTACATTAGTTTAATGCTCAATTAATTGAAATGATTAATTCAATGATAGAAGTAACTACTTAAAAAAAGGTTTATTAAGAGCAGCCTGCTCTGCAAGTACCTCCAAATTCTCTTGGGAGCCTGATGCTGCTTTTCCATAGAGCTGAACACGTGCCTTGGGAATCTGCCTGCTGCTACAGGCACAGTAAGTGATCACAGAAAGCAATTTGTCCCTTGCCATACAAGGACAGGAATGACCCCTGGAAGCCAAGCAATTCATAATGCAGTCATGTTTATGTTCGGGGATTACCCACCAGCACAGGTGGCAGCTCAGATTATTTATATTGTTTTCAACTTTCTGTGTGTCAAGACTGAAAGAGTGAATAGAAGATTATACCTGAACTGGCTGGGGCAAGCTTTGAGTTAGGCTGGACAGTTACAGAATTGGAGAGATTATTCTGCACTCAGTTACAGCATTGAATGTCGGAGTCAAATTCTGTACCCTGTAGTGTTCCTCTAGTTATACATGGATGTGAATGAAACTGGAATCCATCTCAACATATCTGTATTTAACAATGTGTGGGGAATTCACAAGGGCAGATGCTAAATCTCTCTCTGAAAGCAAATTCACAGTGATGAAGCTCCAAAGCAATATTCATTTACTAGAACCCTCTCAGTCTGATGCTCAGTTTTAGATTGATATGATGGCTTATTAAGCAAAGCAAAGTGCTATTGAATGTCTGTTAGTGATTTGACAGCTTGGCCTCGCTACCCATCGGTGAGGCATGAATTTTAATGTCTGAGCCATCCCTGGCTAGCACAGAGCTGGATACTCATCTGTCAGCTTTTCTAAGCTGTGTAGTATGATAGAAGATACTTCTTCAGTAACAAAAGGGAGACCTGTGCTTCAAGATTGAGTAAATGATGGCCAAGCTCAGCATCACCGTAGTGGGCCAAATCCTTGCTCAGCTCCTGTGTCCTAAGTGGTGGCTGACAAGCAGCAGCTGAGGGCACACATCACTACAGTTCCCACTTGTGTCTGCTTTTTTCCTACTTCAGCTAATATATCACCATCCTTGAAAACTTCAGAGTTAATAAATCTTGTATGTGCGTCCTGAGTAATGCGTAGTGGGAATAGTGAAGGACATACTCTCAGCCCCACTCCAAGATGTTTTAATTCCTTTCCACAGCAAGGAAAATTTAGCAGTGGTGCTCATTGCCACAATATAGCCAAGGTTAGGAGATAAGAACGCTCAGAAGGGAAAGCAAAAGGATATTTATCTAAATAACAGGAATATGCTGAAGGATAACAGTAAGGGATTAAAAAAATATCTCAGACTTTTGGGAGCAATACTAAACTTTCCATGTGTTCAGCAATATATCAGCAGTACAATAAGGGAGACGCGAAAGGAAACTTGGAGCAGGTCTTTACAACTGCCTTGCCTGGACTGTTCTTCCCTTGGCAGTTGGCTCTGGACATCACTGCTTGAGTAGACATGCTACTCGGATGGACTGTTGTCCCAAAGCTGTTCCTGAGTTAGCAGAAACCAGATGTTTAGCAGGGCCGTGTACACCAAGCAAGGCAACCTTCCCTCGCCAACCTTTCTTCTCTCCTTCTGGTTACAGATACAGCCCACACAAAGATGCTGATCCTTTGAAGCCCAGGGAACCTGCAATAATCGAGCGCTTTATTGCCTACAAGAATCAGGATCACGGGGCCTGGCTGCGGGGTGGAGATGTGTGGCTGGACAACTGCCAGTGAGTTTTGCCTTATTTCAACTCTCGGAGTTCAGCCTGGTGTTTATGGCGAGCATAGCTGTGGTTCAGACTATTTATATCACTTTGCACCTTCCCTATGGCCAAGATCGAAATAAAGATGAAATGTTAAGTAAACACAGGCATTATTTTACACAAACCAAACCTGCTTTGTGTGAACCGAAGGTCCCTGAGATTGTTTCTCTGGTGATGTTGACCAGCATTCAGAAATGGTCACATACACACACATACACGTATAGATGCAAATAACTAAAAATAAACCCTAATTTTTTACATGAAAAGTTAGGTGCTTTGAAAAGAAAGCAGTAAATTCCACCACCTTCCCTAGCTGAGCCTGGTTCCAGATCAGTTTTATGTGGTTCACTGTTATGCTGAATAAGCAAGTATAAATGAAGCAGACATAAAACTATGCATCACAGCAGCAAGGGAGAGACTGGGCAAGTGAGTGTTGTGATCTTTGAAGGCCGTTTCCTGCGCTGGTCAGAACAGATATTTGTTTTGCTCTTGAAAACAGATGATCTTCTGTAGTTTCTTCTGCTGAGCCAGACTCTTGGTATAACCTCAGAGAAGAAAGAGAAGAAAAAGGAAAGAGCGACTTTACAAGACGTATTGTGATAACCCTAGTAGGAATAGATGTAACACCATTATCTGGTGTCCAATTCCCAGCCAGAGCTGCCTTACCTTTGGGTGACCCAAACCTCTCAAAGCAACCAGTGCTGTGAGCTGGCTCTAGCAACCGGTGAGGTTGGCAAGAATGAGACTGTAGCAGAACAGGCAGAAACATAACATTGAGCAATACAGTTTGTGCTCCTTATGAACTTATGAACCAGAAGTATCTAGCCCACTCTGTGGTCAGCAAGTGTTGTCTTCTCAGATCACACTGAGGTCATTCAGGCATTTATGTAACTTATGTAAGCAATAGAAGGCAGTGTATGGGTGTTGCTAAAGACTGAGCATGTGAATTCGAGGAAGCAGCCATCAAACTGTAACTGTCTTTATAGCCACAGTAATTTCCATTTCCATTACTACAAAGAGACTTATGTCTTGCATTAACCAAGCAGATGTTAATGGAGCATGTGGTTTATAAACTCCTGGCTGAGTTCATGGGGCTGGGAAGCCAAGGGGAAGCGATAATGTGGGAAGGGCTGCCACCTGCAGACAGCAGGAGGGCAGAGCTGGGGCTTGCTCTGCTGCAGCATCCCCACCGGTGTTTGTCCTGAGAGGAGCTGCAGACACGTTAAGAGTGACACTGATATCAAGAATTATTCATCCTATCGTATTAATTACAACCTTCTCATGAGCAGGAGTCATGGACTGACAGTTGTGATTGATCTCATCTAAAAGCTTCAGAATTTCAGCAAAATGGAAAGACATTTTAATAATTTTTTTCCTTTTTTAATAAAGAAGATCTGATCTCTGTCTTCCTGTTGATGAGAGATGCCAGGCTTTTCTGCTTTTACACGATTGCCTCTGATAAAGTTAATTCATGGAAGCAGTATGTGGTACATGAACATAAAGGAGCACAGAGGTGTGCAGAAGGCAAAGCACTATATAATAATAAAAGAAATAATAATAATAAAAGAAATAATAAAAGCTAATCACTATTAAATAATAAAAGCTAGTTAGAATGAGAGAGAAGCATGAGCTTTTTACCTAACAATGAAAAGAGCGTGATCATTAGACACAGGGGAAAAACACTTTATCAGACAAGTAAATTATGCCCAGTAATCATTGGCTTAACCTCAGCTTAGAGCAATCAGGTGCATGTCTGCTGCTTCATGTGATCTGCATACACTGCAAGATGTGCCAAAAAAAAAAAAAATCCTCCAAAACTGGACAGGGAACAAACCTGGAAAAGCCTGAGTTCCCCTTGTGAACTAAGTTCAGTAATTGGTTCAGTTATTTTAGTTTAACATGACCAAACCAAAGCAAAATCAAAGCTCTTCTAAAGCATTTCTCCTCTCTTTGCAGGTTTGCTGACAATGGCATTGGCCTGACCTTGGCAAGGTAAGTGTGGCACAGGTGGTACCACAGCCTGGGGCATAGCTGGTGGGGATGGGTGTGAGCAGCCCCTTCACCTCCAGCCCTTCTCTCCTAGTGGTGGGACATTCCCTCATGATGATGGCTCAAAGCAAGAAATCAAGAACAGCCTGTTTGTTGGTGAGAGTGAAAACCTGGGCACCGAGACAATGGACAACGAGATCTGGGGACCTGGAGGTCTGGATCACAGAGGAAGGACCCTGCCCATCGGCCCGTAAGTTCAGCTCAGCACTCAAAGCACTCACCGTTCCCACTCGCAGTGCAAACTCCAGCCCAGTGTGGTTTCTTCAGCGCTATTCAGTTTAATAACCATTACACAGGAAGGATTTGGTTTCATGTCTCCCAGTCCCCAGCTCCACACTGAGCAGCTGCTGCTGGCAGGTACATAATTGCAGGCTGCCAAGACAGCATCAGACTCCCCTTCCCCCTCCCCTTTGCAAGCAGAGTTGAGAAGACAGCAAGAGGACTGTGTGTTAGCTGGGCTCTTCTGTAGATGTGCTCCACAGTGGTTGAGCAATGTGGCAGTCTCCATCCAGGTCAACTGCCAGGAAAGCTTATAGAAGCCCTTCCCTGGCCTTGAATTGGCCCAGATGTGGTCACAGATGGCCTCAGAGTTGCTGTTACTATTGCTGCTGTGCTACAAGAGTTTGATGCCTTTGTTAGTTTTGAAATGGCAAGTAAACTCCATGTGTGGCCTCTTCCTAGACCTTAGTCCTACAGATTGGTTGGCAAGCACAATAATGTTTTGCTGTTACTCCTTAAACCACCGTTATCCTGACAGTAGCCCTACAGTGAACAAACAGTTCAGCTGAGTTTTTTCTGCCATGTTATATCCCTCGACTTTACTTGTCGATCATGATATGGGAGGCTTCATTATTAACCATAGTAATAATGAAAACTCAGTCTGCTACGACTCTCCTAATATCCTTTACGTACATATGTGGGCATATCTCTTCTTCGGTGCTGTGTGCAGAAACTCGGACCAAACATATGCACAGGAGCAGGCAAGTCTTGTCGAAGGGAAACCATTCATACGAGGAAGGGATTAGATTTTTTTATCGTAAGTGAAATTTGAAACACCCTATCTTAGCCTCTGTAAGAGTTTAAGCAGCTTGTAAACTTAATCAGTTTGAAAAATGATGTCTTCTTTACCTTGCAGATGATATCAGAAAAAGCTGTTAATAAAGGTTTGTTAGTCCCCCCTTCTCCTCTTTTCAACCCCACAGATTTCAAGACCTTTCCTCATTTTCCAATCCATTTTTTGGTCACAGTTGAGTTGCATGGTTTCTCTCCCAGTTCCTTTGAAAGTTGTGGTGGGACTTCTTTTGGCCCTGCTGTTACTCAGCCCAAGGAGTCTACACGGCTCTGACGAGTTTCAGGTTTCACGGTTGCAGAACTCATCTCTGATGGCAAACACGGATTCATTCATTTTTAGGTCAATGCTTTGGCATTGCTGTAAGTTCCTTCCCTGGAGGAGCACAGACCAAACAAAGATGATCTGTTCAGACACGAAAGAACTTGAGCTGAACTTGCAAGGATAAGAGGACTTCACAGACCTCAAAAGGAGGGAAATCCCTTCTTTTCCAAAACATGAACTTGGGAGTCATTCTGAGGGCTGTGAAAAATGCAAGCAGCTGAGAAACAAGTGCTGTGGGACTGTACATGTCTAGAATACATTCTCATCCTCATGCTAATGTGTCATGACCAAGTATCTCTGTCTCCTCTAAATGTGTTTTAGGGATTTTCCCATTCGAGGAATTCAGTTCTACGATGGACCGATCAATGTCCAGAACTGCACCTTCCGCAAATTCGCTGCCCTGGATGGGCGGCACACAAGTGCTCTGGCCTTCCGGCTCAATAACGCCTGGCAGAGCTGCCCCAACAACAACGTCACCAACATCCATTTTGAAGATGTCCCTGTAAGTTACCCTTCTCAGAATGGCATTTTCCAGTTAGCTTGGAAATGGAGTTGTGGACAAAAAGGGCATAGCAGCCCGTAGGAGAAATCACAAGATCTTCAGGAGGTTGCCCATTGTCTTTGCCAGAAGTTTAGTGAAGAGGACAGCAGCTAAGAAAGAGAAAACTGCATGGGTGAAATAACAAGAAAATACAATTCCCTGACAGGTTTGCAGCAGATGAGAAGCAGACATCAGTTTTAGAAAAAAATAAATAGTAACATCCAAGTGAAAATAATTTCTATCTCTCTATGTCTCAGAACCTGAAAAATGGAGAAGAATCTGCCCCTTTATTTTCAGCAGTGGTATAATACTAAAGCAACAACAGGAGGAAGTCTGTTGTGGAAGGTCTAACTCACCTAGAAGCAGAAAATACTGATTTTGGGAAAGAGCAAGTGAAACTGAGTTGATGCAGGGTAATTCTGCAATGCTGCACTCCAGGGTAATTCCATAGAATCCAGTTCTGAAGACATGCATGAGAGCAGAACCCAGCCAAAATAGGATCTACCAAACTTTGAATTATAGCATGAACTTCTGGGTATTGGTCTGAACCTGTCCCGGGGTCTGTGTTTTGGAATTATTTTTGTATTTGCTCACACAAATATGTGCTAACTGGTTTGCAGAGGTCCACCTCTAGCAGCTGTTAAATCCAACTGCCAAACATTGCAAACAAATAAATAAATAAAGTGGTTGGGCCTGAAATTATTTGGATTGCTTAATTTTCAGAAAATTAGCAGACTTGCTTGTATGTCAGGAAAAGTGCTGACTACTGATCCTTGTGCCAAGTGGGATGGGAAAGGAAAAATTTCCCTAGAAGTGTTGGTCAGTCGCTCTCTCACATTGCACCAGGCAGGCTGGTGACTTGACATTTATTTACGCTGGATAAAAATATCAGTCAGAAGTTGCCTGAGGAGTCATTTCCCAGGGGAGGTTGCTGATTGTTCCCAGCATCAGTGTGACTTTATGTGGCTTTGGAATCTTAAAAATATATTAGCAGACAGTGAGCAAAGTGGCTCTAGTGAAATCGTTCCGTCTCATGAACCTTCCTCCAGAATTCTAGAACAAACCTTCTTGCAGCTGAAGCTGAAATTCTGGTTGTTTTAGCCTTTCCCCCATGGTCAGCAGGGAAACCTGTGTCTGCTTCACGTGACAAATCTAACACACCTTTTAAGCGTGTGACCCAGCTCTACACTGACCTCAGGCTTAATGAAGAGGCAATGTGCTGGCAGTGGCAATCCTAATAAGCCTGCACCAAATGGCACTGATGGTCCTGCCAGCTGACAAGACCAGCTCAACTGAAAATTGATTTGGTGCTTCCATCTTTGGATAGTAAGTTTCAGAAGTTCATGGTTTTCATAGGATCTGCAACTCCAAACTTCCTGGGGCCTCAGAGTGGTTGAACATCAAGCTTACAGTGTTTCAAGTTGAGCACACAAAATCTGTCCATGTAAAGAATGGTGATGTTTGCACGCACACAGATTTCTTCACGCACAAACTGAGCCAAAAACCCAACACTATTTCTTGTCCAAGATACTTTCCAGTGCTAAATAAAGTCAGAAAATCAGTCATATGAGCCACTCTAGTGACATAGGCATCCTTTGCTCTGTACTCTTAGTGATGAATTTCTTTTTGGAGATGTAAATATGTCCGACTGTTCTGTTTAGATTACCTCAAGGGTCTTCTTTGGAGAACCTGGCCCCTGGTTCAATGATCTGGACATGGATGGTGATAAAACATCAGTTTTTCATGATGTAGATGGTTCTGTGTCAGAATATCCAGGCTCATACCTGATTAAAGAAGATAACTGGTTAATCAAGCACCCTGACTGCATTGATGTGCCTGACTGGAGAGGTTCCATCTGCAGCGGACACTTTGCACAGGTAAAGTTGCCTACCTTGCAGTATAGTTATCACTTTATCTTATTTTAAATTTCTTGGCACTGTAAAACTTGACCTTTAGAAATGGGGTTTTCTTTGGGGTGCTCAGGGTTTATTTATCCATGTGTCTGCACAGGTAGTGTTGAACATGAGGATACTACAGTACATTTTCAGACGCTTTGGCCTTGACTGCTAACAGCTCTAACAACTTCTGCCTGAGGTCCCCTAAGAGCTCCACGAGCATTAACAGATTAATATTCATAAATCTATGGGCTGTCAGCTAGTTATTTTTCCTTGATTTATAGAGGGAAGTGTTGCCCACAGTGTTATGGGAAATGTGCTGTGCAGTCGAAATTAGACATCAGCTCTCACGATCTTTCATCCTGTTGTGTAACCACCAAACCACTCTTTCTACCACACGAGCTCGAAGTGCTGCTGCCTTGAGAGAGTCCTCGCTTTCCTCTATGAGTAGTGCCTGTTTTTGTCTTGGGTGTTGCAACAGTTGTTGTTCGTCTTTTTTTTTTCCTGTGTAGTGTCACTAAAGCCCGTTTCTAACCACTGAGCTGGTTTTCATGCTTCTGAAATCCAGACAGAAGGGTCCTTGTTCAGCAGAAGTCAGATATCTGAGGTAGATACTGTCCCACTGCTGAGAGTTGCCACTAACACTGTGAAATAACTCAGGCCTACTGCAGGCCTCTTTGAAACTTTGACTGGTACTTACTCTTGAACTCAGTGGATGAGGAAATGACCTTTCTTTTTTCTGAAAGAGGTTTTCTTTGTTGAAAAGGAAGCCTAATAAATTGAGTATGAGTGTATGGCATACAGGTCACTGCTGATGTCACAGGCCTTGCAACAGTTCACATCCATTGAATAGCTGTGCCTTTATTGTTTTACTGTAGCTCATCANCTGCCAGCGGGGAGGGAGGATGCGGGCACTGGATTCCCACTGGAAGGACACACTCACGGCAAATTCACGCTGTTCCGCAACGCCACTGCCGCCAGAGCCCGGCCTGCCAACACAACGCCGTGGCCCCCGCCGCATCCGAGATGCTCTCCCCAAGTCAGACCCTAGTGCAGCGACCCTGCCATTGTCCCCATCTTCCCCAAATTCCAGCCTTACTTTCCACTCTTGCTGTCACTCTTCCCTCTCTCCTTAATGGGTGACAGAGCGCTTGATCCAAGTTTCCTCTTCCTGGGCCTTCCAGGGCCTCTTCTCGCCAAGCTTCTACTTTTCTCGTCATGCTTTTCCCTTTAAAAAAACCACACGCTTCACTGTTAACCAAGGTAGGAAAAAAAAAAGAAAAGAAAAAAAAGAAAAGAAAAAAACAAAAAGGAAAACCGAATTTTGCAACCAAAAAGCAAAACAAATAGGAAGGAGAAAAAAAAGGGAAAAAAAATAAAAAAAAAAAAAAAAAAAAGATAAAAAGTGCATGCCATGAAACTGAACTGGAGACACACCCAATCCCTTTTGTTCTGAACAGCAACCATTTATAAACACTGCAACAGGGATGCGTAGAAACTAAGAGTGTAAAGCCTGATAGTTTCTTTTAAAGAATTAAAATAATGGGAAAGACCTAAAATATAAAGCATGTATTTCTGCATAAATGGATCATTATAGAATAGAGCTTGAAGAGAGTTGAGGTGTCATCTAATTTCTCTGTCTTAAGCTCCCTGGCCTCCCCAAACCATTTCTGAGATGCATGTCCCCTGTTCGCATGTGGTGTGCTGAGCACTATAAAATGCAGGCATTGGCACTGAGATTTTGTGATGCACATTATCGCAAAGTGGTAGGAAGGAGTCCACCAAAACTGGGAGTGAGTCATTTTTCATGCAGAAGTCTGAAGGATGCTGTTGGCTTTTCTCTCCTACCTGCAGGCTACTGTTTCTGAAACTCAAAGCTCAAAATGAGAAGGAGAAATTTGCTTTCTGCTCTGTCAAGGGTTGTGAACGGATAAGGATCAAAGCTGTGATCCCAAAGACAGCTGGCATCAGTGACTGTGAAGCCATGGCCTATCCCAAGTACATCGAGACACCAATAGTAGAAGTGCCAATGCCTAAGAAGCTCTCTAGCGCACAACTGGTAAAGTCGTTGATTTCTTATCATAGAATTATTGCCAGTGTAAATCTGTAGTTCTGACACATATTGTGCCCACAGACATAGAAAGACTTTGTACCACATTCAGTATATCCTGTGCCTAATTTTCTGAAATAGTTCAGGCATGTGACCTAATATGAGTCAGGTTCTTGCATGTGCAGAAAACACAGGTCATCGAAGGATGGAGGCACCCAAGACTGTGGTTGAAGTTGGATACTTAGTCTTCTGGGGCTCTGTCATGATGTACTGTGCTTAAAAGCACAAGGTGAAAAGTGATGAGCTGGAAGACAGGTTGTACCAGGGAATGTGGTTCTGGAGAGGCACGAGGTTCCATCATGACCTCCAGCTCCTCCAGGCTGTAAGAATAGCAGTGCCAGAGAGGGGACTGCGTAGCTTAGTGTCTCATTCATATAATGCACAACACTGTCTCCCGTGTCCAATCCAGTCTGGTTCTGGGGAAGGGAAGAGAATATTTATCTGGGTTTTCTGTAGCTCATCAAACCCTTGGTGACTATTTTTTCATCTAGATATACATCCAAGCCTACAAGCCAGCCAACCTGAAAATGAAAATAATAAAAAATGACTACCACAATCACCCACTCTACTTGGAAGGAGCTTTGAGCAAAAGCACTCATTACCAGCAGTATCAGCCAGTTATAACTCTGAGAAAAGGCTACACCATCCACTGGGACAAGACAGCCCCTGAAGAACTGGCCATATGGCTCATCAACTTCAACAAGTGAGTGATCTGACCAAATTGCAACATTCCAGCCCAATAATGTAACTACACATTTTTAATGTGTGAGGTCATCAACTCACAAGCTCTTCCAGAATGAACATGCTTGTTCCAGGAAGTCCATTGAGTTCACCATCTTTCTANTTTTGTTTTTTGGGTGGTTTTTTTCACTCATCACCCTTGAAACAGGAATGCACAGCAAAGCCTCAGAGAATTATGTGTCAGCTCTGCAAAGTAAGAATCGCTTCTATTCTGACATTTGGTGAAACCATTTAAATGCTGACAGGATGAGCAGAGAGGTTACTATTGTGCCCAGTCTCATTAGCAATGTAATTTGGCAAGTCAATGCTTATTATGTAGCTTTCCTGCTGATTGAATTTCAAGATGTAAAATGCTTTCAGAAAATGCAGCACTCAGGTAATGGACATCCTCACCAGAAAAACNTATGTTGCTTAACTAAGCCATGGTTGTTATGTCTAATTTACATTGCATTGATTCATCCCAAACCATTAAAATTTTAACCGGCCAGGAAAAAATTAAGTTACATTTTAGAGTGAATTATTTAGTTTGGCTTCTAGCATGCCCAGGAAAATAATAGTCATGTGTCAACTTGTTATAATGTGGGTCTTTGCTATTTTTAGGAACGACTGGATCCAAGTAGGCTTTTGCTATCCTAAAGGGACGACATTTTCCATTCTCTCAGACATCCACAATCGTCTCTTGAAGAAAACGTACAAAACTGGAACCTTCTACAGAACCTCTCAAATGGAGAAACTGGAGCACAGATACCCTAGCAAAGGATACTACTACTGGGATGAGGACACTGGGTGAGGAAGCAGGCTTTNCTCTTTTCTCTCCTTTTTTTTTTTGTTCGCTTTTGTGAACAGAAGACTAAGGACCACCTACTGGAAGTGAAAATAGAAACATATAAGAAACAGTACTTCCACCTAAAGGATGACTTTGCATACATTGAGGTGAGTAAGTCCTCTCAGTGAACTTTGGGGGACAAAATTCTCAAATACTTGCTTCATTTTTATGGAAAACTTGCTTACAAAGTTACCTTGGACAGTAGATTCAGGATGCTTCTGCTTTGTATTTNGGAAGCAGGCTTTACCGATTTGGACACTGCTTTGGGAAGGCTTTTGGAATTATGAGGAGTTTCACTAGTGCCATTAGCAGGGATCACAACAAAACCAGAAGGTCTGGGAATGTGACCAGTGTTTCATTTTCCTGGGACTCCCATGGCTGCCAGTCACTCATAGCCTCTGCCGCATGGCCAAGTACTCTGGGAAAGGCTTTGCCAAGTGAATACAAATTAGAAAAAAAAAAAAAAAAAAGATAAAAAGAAGAATAAAAAAAAAAACCAACAAGCCTAAACTAAACCAAGTACAATGTCTGTGGTAGAAGCAAGGCTTTTCCAATCTGTTTCTCAGGTAAACAAGTGACACTAATGACAGTGGAGTAACAGCCATCGAAGGGAATTGGGATCGGAAGCCGGAGGATGCCCTCCCTCCCCTCCCTCCATCGCAGGATGCTTGGGTTGCCAGACACGTTTACTGAGCCTTTGAACACTTGGTGCGAAAGGATGACGAGAAATAAAGAAATAATAATAAATAATAATGATAAATAAAAATTTGCTGTTCGCCACCGCCCTTCGCT
>WEIS01021979.1:0-11933 GCA_013389965.1 Todus mexicanus | reverse complement strand
TGCCTAGACACAGTGCTTAGGGACGGGGCTTAGTGGTGAACTTGGCAGTGCTGTGTCAACGATTGGACTCAATGATCTTAAAGGCCTTTTCCAACATCAACAATTCTGTGATTCTATAGCCATTTATATGGTATGATTTCAGTATAGGTTAAAATTTGCTATAGAAAACAAGTCCTGTGTGAGCTCAGCAGGGGGCTTCACTCTGTTTCAGTGGCAGTCAAAAGCAATGCTCAAGAAGGCGGGTGGAAATTCAGTTCTCACATCTCATGTAGCCTGTATTCCCTGGTCACACTGCTGTAGTGTTCATGTGTTCGCATATACTCCAAAGCGTATAGCCCGTGATTCTGAAGTGTCCCAAGTGGCCAGTGCATCTCAGGCCAAATATGTTGTTTGCCTCACTTTGTGTGTCTTTGGACACTAAAAACCCAGGCTATATTGTAGCACAATACCATCATGTCTGAAAGAGGAAGGATGTTTCTTTATTCCATATTACTCAATATTTTGCACTGTGTTTGGGCTACTTTTATTTTTTCTTAAAACAAACATCAGTTCAATGTAAATTTTTGAGAAATTGACCTATAAAGAATACTGTAACATTAAAATTAAAAATAAATCGTGATAATAGAATTCATGAGTCCTTTAGCAGACTAATTTTGTGTACATGTGCAGGTATGTGGCAGGAGTTGTTATATCAAATATTGCTTTCAAGATTATGCATATAAATAGTTTATATGCTTATAGTATATATAGTAGTTTATATATTATGTATATAGTTTATGAAATCCATTAAGAGAAGAAGAAACAGATTACCATTTAGTCACATCGTAACTTTCTGGTACATCATATCTGCCAAGTAGAACACTATACCTTGCACTATATAGAGTGGATTTCTCTCTGCTCTCTTTCATTTAGTTAAATCCCAGCATAACTGAGGGCAGCCTTGTCTTTGAGCAGCATGAAGCCTAAACTCTGCTATGGACAGCAGACAAAGGGAGGAGAGAGTAACGTGCTCCACTTGAGGGCACGGCGACAGAACTCAGGGATTTCTCTCTCTCTGCTGAGCACTTACAGATTGGCTTTCTCTCTTTATTGACTTCCACGTTAGTCCTTCATCAAACAGACTGTAGTCTGAATGATCAAAATGGTACTTTGGATTAAATATGCTGAATGACATGCAGGCAGAAGCACAGAACACAAGGATTTCAGACCATCTTCTGTCATCCCCTAAAAAACCCATTGTGCTTAGACTTAACGTTGTAGACAGCAAAGTGTTCACTAGCATCCAGGAAATACATGAGTGGAACTTTACTGGATCTCAGAATGGCAAATTATTATAGGGCTAAGGCAGTCATTAAGGTTTACAAATGTACATATCTAGGCATCAAACACTACTACTTTGACATGTACAGCTTCCAGTAATCCTAGACTAAACTGGAGTTTATTTAATCCTCATAAGACTATACAAGAGCTGGGGATATTTTTAATTCAACCCACAGATTCATCCTTTGGTCTCACATTCACTTACTCCGTTTGACAGTACTGGGTTATTTCTCCAGATCCCTTACAAACACAGGAGTGGTGGGTGGATGTTTTGCAGAGCTTTAAGTTAGCCTGCTAGCACAGCAGCCACTAATCTGAGAACACAGTGAGGTTCACAAATCTTGTGTGATTCCAGATGGGATAGAAGTTTCAGAGCTGTTAGCTCATTTGCTAGAGAAAATGGATCAGCCTCTATGTGGAACTTAAAACCTTCATCTCTCGTGACTTTTACTGATATGAAACTATGGCACTTTGAATCTTTAGCCTAACATAAAGGGAAAAAAATTGCTGTAAAAACTGAGAATGTAGTAACACTACAGCACACTACAAACTTCAGAATGCTGTTATGAAAGATGGGTATTTATACAACGGAAGGCTGGAGACTAGGCTTAACTATGCCAGTTTAACTTCTGCTTAGCTTCCCTTCCAAAGCCAGCTCTCCCCTTCTCTATTCCTGTGTCAACCTCAATGGTCCCCTTCTGTAATGACCTTGTACAGCAATTAGAAGAAAAATCTCTTCATTTGTCAACACCTTTACATGCTCTGATAATTTACGTCCTATGTCTTCATAGTTCTACCACTTGCAATTCCTGTAGGATTGTCAGTTACAACCATGGAGGCACGTAGACAAGTATTAGTTTTAATGTAAGGTATCTTGATTATTTTCCTTAGGAAAAGAACTGACTATGACAAGTCACAAAACAAGCATGAAGTAGAAAACAAACATCCTCATGGATTTTACTGAATTGTGTATAAACCCCCTGTAATTAGTGGTTCCCTGGCCGAAGTTGTAAAGATGTTTTTATAACCTCTTTCTTAGTTTGCTATTCCCCAATCTGGTTAATATCACAAAAATGTAACGCTTTTTCCTCTGTCTCCTCTCCTTGTCACAGGTGCTGTTCAGTCAAATGGACAGATTCCTCAAATTGTTCGTCGTTCCAGTGTAGATGTTCCAGAGACTCAGAAGAAAGTGGGTACATCGGAGGTACAGGTGAGCAGTTACTAGCAGTTCAATGTCATCTCTGAACCTGTTCTTCAAGCTTCTTTTAATTCACCCACTGTATTCTCCCCTCAAAGTGGTAGTGCAGAGTTCTGAGAAGGATTTGGCTCCTGGGCAAAGTGGCTGGTTCCTTGCTGCCGCTCCTCATGCTTTACACACTGCAAACAGCGTGTCCATTGCATGGAAGGAAGGAGCTGCTGACAGGAGGTGAAGGAACAGCCACCTGCCACTCAGAGTCTGTGCTGCTAGAACCTTGGTGCTGTTTTCTGTCTCTTCCAGAAAACAGGTCTTGGCTTCTCACACAAAGGATCAGTAGTTTTTTCAGCAGCGAACACTGTGCACAGCTGGAGATGAGTGTGCAAGAAAGAAGAAAGTGAACAACTAAGAGAACACATTACAGATTTTCTTTAGCCTCTAAATCCATTCCTTGGTTAAGCTCCAAATTTTGTTTACTTGCACCATTTCTGACTGTAAAAATATCAGTACAGTGTGAGGACTTAAAAAACATCCTACAAAACCAACCAAACCCTGCATTTGTTTGCAGTTCGTTATTCAATCCCTCCATCACACATAAAGTATACCAGACAAGTGAAATGAAATTCCCAGGATTTTTCTATCACCTGCATTACGTGTCCTGCGCTTCTGGTTTCTGTCTTTGAGTTCCTCCTTTAAAAATATCTGGTTTTCTTTTCTGAATCTCGCTTCCTCTGAAATGGATCACATTCTCAGAACTCAGCCAGTGGTTCCCTCCTCCTGTGTGTCATTTACTTCCATCTTTGTAAGCAACGAGAGCAAGGAGAAGGTGACATGCATGGTGTACTTAGCTAATGCCAGAATTAGCACTGCTGACTGCAGGGTTGCAAAGCACTTTTCTCTAGCAGAAGCAAACATTGCCTTCTTCATCTCACAGCTTCCACAAGCCTGAGACCAAAGGATCAAGCTGAAGCCTTTCACTGTGCTACAGTTAGAGCACTATGCTAGCCAGATCTCAACAGATAAATCAGCATAACTAGAAATGAATGTGTTACCAAGCTTTGTTTTCAGCCCAGCAGACTTCTCCGCAGGTTTACAAGAATAGGTAGCATCTTCATGTAGTAACTGCCAACAACTACCAGCTGCTACCTGAAAAAACCAGCAGAAGAGCAAATTATATTCAAATATCACCAAATGGGCTTTATTTACTTTCAGAGTGTCAACTAGCAAACACAATTAAAAAGAAAAGCCACCTAAAATTTTGTCAAAAGAAACATCTCCATAATGAACTATCCTGCATTTTATTTTTCTTATATGATGGATGCTTCAACTTATTTTTCCTTCCGAGGGTTTGAACATCTCACCTTGTGAACATGGCTAAAACTCCGTGGCTTCAAGGACCTGTTCGTCACACTATTGATGCAAAAGTGGAGGCGGTGTCTGTGTGTGCCTTGCCCAGCAGGCAGAAGACACTCTGCCCTAGGCTTACCAGTGGCTTTTGCCAGGCCATCAGTGGAGTATCTTTCCCTTGCTGGGCACCACACAGAACCATTACAGACAGCTTTCCCAAGTGCCTCAATGCACGGCGCTCTGTGGTGCTCTGCCTCCTGCACAGAGCAGGCCCAGCGTTCTGCCCTGTGAGGTGGATGCACGTTGGAGTGTGCTGCAGAGTGCTGGGGACAGTGAATACAGACAAGTAAACTTCAGATTCCCAAATCTCTCCACCATCTTCCTGGTTCACTGCTGCTGTGCCTAATGAGTTTTGGCAGAGATAGGTGATTTCATTATTTTAGCTTTCTCCAGACATCCATCAGTCACAGCTATAATGGAAGATGGAGATACAGTAGGGACAAGAACCAAAACTACATCTGTTCTCAAATCTTGCTCTTTTTTTTGGATGTAAAAACACAGTACAGATTATTTTCTTTTAAAAGTCTTCATGGTCTCAAGGAATGGACAGCAGAGTGAAACATGAAGGAAGTATCTTTATATGTCTGCAATTCTTTGAAATTTTGAAATCGCCCATTTTCTGAGGACAGCACTCAAAGAAGCATTATGAATACTGTCACCATGGGGGTTTCCACTGCCACATCTCTGTGGGCAGCTCCCGAAAGAAAACAAAGTACTATTTGCATTCTTTACACAAAAGGTACTCCACTCTATTTCTCTGTCTGTCTGCTTCACTCTTCTCAGATATTTTCACATCTTTTCACTGTTCTTAAGCAGTGGTGTTACTTCACATGTGCATTGACCATGTCATGTCCTTTTATTCCTTCTGCTTGTTAAAGGCTAAGCCAAATAACGTCAGTGTGCCTGGCCTGGCACAGTCAGTGATGAGGCCACAGAAATACCAGAGTAAGAGGAACTCACTGATGCCTCCTCCTCCACCCGAAAGGCGGTCATCTGCTATTTCCGTTTCACCAATTCTACCCTCCAAAGTGAAACGAGACAGCGGTGTTTTCCTAACAGATCCAGACAGCTTTCCAGCACCACCACCTACATTGAAGATTGATTTTCCACCACCACCACCGTCTGATTTCTGTGAACCTCCTCCTGATTTTGTGCCTCCACCACCACCAGCCTCCAGCAGTGGTAATGGAGACCTACTGTTACCCCCTCCACCTCCACCTCCACCTGTTTGCAGTAAGCCACCACCTCCAACAAAGAAACCTGTGCCACTTCCTTCAAAAAGGCTAGAAAACACAGGAGAAGCTGGAGAACCACAGTCAGCTGGACCACTTCCGACTGGGGGTGGCGGCAGGCAAGCAGATTTCATGTCTGACCTAATGAAAGCCCTTGAGAAGAAAAGGGGCAGCAGCTCCTGAACTCTGGGAGCAGGTGGACTTCAAGCCATAGCTGGTTTTGTGAGGCATCACAGAATTGTGCTGGATTAGGCTCCTTCAAAAGGAATTTTCCTTCAGAGTTATTCCTGGGGTTCCCAAGAAGGTGGGGTGCCCTCTATCCCCCACTTAGTCCCTATAACCTGCTTCTTCTCCACCTGCCCCACTCTTTCACCATTAACTACCATTCCAGTATCAGGGCAATGTAAGAATTGACTGTAGAGTCTTGCTTCACTCCATCGGGACAGCCAGAGACGGTGGAGCAGCACTTGCAGAGCTACCCAGCAAGTGACATGTATCTTCTGTGGCTGCTTCTCTAGAAGAATTGGAGCTGAAGGAAGAAATACAATATTCTCATGTGAATTTTGAGAAGTGGGGAGATCCCTTTTCACAGAATTCCCCTTACAGATCTTTATCAGAAAAATTGTAATTGTGCTGGGTTTTTTTTCAACAAAAAGCCCCCCCCCTTTTTTTTTTTTCAGAAATGTCTGTGTCAAAAAGTAAAACCTCAGCTAAACTATTCTGAGATGCAAGAAAAAAAACCACATCCATTTCCAGACACTGTCACCTCAAATGTTATGCACTCCTGCTTCCATATGCAACTCCAGTCATACCTGTCAGCACTCACAGTCACTGCCTTCAAATCTTGTTTATTTGGTTAATCACAAAGAAGAATTTTTATTTCAAAGTCTTGTATGCTTCCCTTGTTGAGCAGGATTTTTTTTTCCTGTTGGTTAACATTTGTCCTCAAACTGTACCTAGAAATAGTCTGTCTTCTGAAAAGCTTCATCATTCTCTTGTACCTGGTATGAATGTCTCCTCCTACATTTTTTTTCATTTGTTCTCTCATTTTAATTCTCAGTTGTTCATTTAGGCAGCATTCATTATTTGTTCTCAAATAAAAATAGCTTCTATTTTATATCTGCACAAAGTGTCATAGTTAATGAACAGGCATTTTACTGGCAATTGGTACCACTTCAAATATTTTGAAGAGTTTTTACCTGTGACTTCTAGTCTTTATTTTTGTTTTTGCCTCTTCTCATGCACAAGATCTTTTAAGCTACCATAATATATCTGTATTTTGAAATACAAAATGCACAACAAGCAAAGTGCGGTCTAAATAAATAAATACATTAAAACAGCTGACAGAGCAGGGGGTAAAAGTGCTGCTGTTTATCAAAATGGAGCCCTAGGTCTGTGGTCATGCTATGGCCAGTTAAGAGTACCAGTGTTCATGGGCCAAGGAACTCGTTCCTGGTCCTATATTTACCAATATAGACAGAGCCTGTGCAACTCTTACCGGTCTTCTAGCAACCTTGCTTCCACTGAACTGAGCAAATAGCTCTCACCAGGAGAACTATGTTCACCACTAACATGAATGTTACCCAGAAGTTCTGAATTGACATGCTAGAACATTGAAAAGGTATTGCTCATCTCCAAACAGCCAAACTGAGACATGTTCTTGAGACCAGTGCAAGGTTTAGAAGCTTAGTACAAGCTTTAGTTCCAATTGCAGAAGAAAAAGTACTAACTAGCTAAAAGTAGCAGAGTTAAAACTAGGGCTTAAAAAAAAAAAAAATTATGTTTTCCAGTTGCTTTCCATGTGTAACTGAGGTAAGCGTTATGCAGAATCACTGAATGCTAAAGAGCTCCGTGCCATTTTCTGACAAGGTGTTAAGAGTGCACATCCTCAACACAGGTGCCAGCAGCTGTCGGCTATCAAACTATTTTAAAATAAATTTTGTTTTATGAACTATACAAACCCAGCATCAGAATAAAGCAGAACATGTCCATAGAAAAATGTCGCACAGTAAGCAGGCTTCTCTGAATTCACAAAGCACTAAGACTTCTACATGGCTTTCCCAGCATTCACTACTCTCACCAGAACACTCAGCCTCCCACCTTATTTCCTTGCGTCTCTTTTGTTACAGCACAATAAACTCAATTTTACACATTTTACATCTGCAGTCAATCATAACTCGTACGCTTAATCTTACACAAAAGAAAAAGTTGAGCTTTCTTTGAAACAAAAAGAATCAAAGCCTACAGAGAACTCCAGAAATCAATTTAAATGCTGTGATGGCTAGACCTCTATCAATTTTGTGTATGTACATGGCTGCATTGAATTTCTGAAATGTAAGTATTCAAGCTCTCCATTCAAAGAGCAGGGCTACCATCTTAATGATATACAATTATCTGGCTTTATTTGGTACAAAAAAGATGCTGCAAAATACAAAGAGATCTCCCCTTTTCAAGACTGTCAATCAAAGCATTTGTAAAAACTACAAATCAATCCTTCCACCTCTAGCTAACCTACTGCCACATGAAATTGACTTATTCCCGTAGTGCGCAGCAATATGTACATTACTAGAGATTACAGCATTTTAGTCTGAAAAGATATGAAATTGCAGCATGTTATTTTTAACCTTTCTCCATACCTCAGATGGAAGCAGCTTCAGCAGCTGTCTTCTTCTTTGGGGTCTTACATCACTGTTACGGAAGAAGGACCTACTTGAAGCGATTGCTTTTCCATCACTTCTGAGCATTATAAAGGTTAGAGCCATGTGGAAAAGTCCACATGTGGGGGATCAACCCTGCTGCCCCTCATATGTGTCCTCTCATACAGAAAGAGGCGGAAGCGCAAATAAACACCTGATTGATTACCAGCCACAGTATTTTTACTCCCCATCCATTCTTGCATTACTGCTGTGTTTATGGAATGTGAAGGAAGAGGCAACTCCAGAACTGCAGGCGGAAGCCAAGGATTTGAAGGAATAGGTCTTGAAACACAGTATTAATGCTTCCATTGTCATAATAAACCATCATGATTAAAACCTAGAAATGGAAAGGGAGGCGGTACAAAATGCTGAGTATGATGAGGGCCCATTTCTGTACTTTTACAAAACATGGTTAAAAGATAGTGTCGAGAGAACTACTCTTCATGGGTTTTTCACACTGTCAGGCACTTTGAGAGTGGAAAAGTAGAAACTTATAGATCATGTGGCAAAACTAGAAACCAAACCTATTATTTATGGGTTATCATTCACAGTCACAGTAACTGGGAAACATGTATACTTTGTTTGAGGGAGCCATGCAGAATGAAAGAGATTCAGTATCATTAAGACCTGAATTCTCATGGGTCTTGCAAAGTATTCTAAGGCAGTTTCCCATTAACAGTCAGTACTGTTACGAAATCAAACCCGTTACTAACAGGGGATGTAAACTGCATGGCAAAACTAGAGGAAAAAAATAACCATTTGCTTTCACATGAGTCAAGGAAAGAGGACATGACTAAGTCCATGAATGAACTCCTGGAGAAGAGAAGTAGCTTAGATGCTCTCTGCAGCCAGAGGAGTATATGCAACCAGTGACTAGTTTTCAGGGCTTGCTTCATTCCTTCAGATGTTTTTCAAGAGCCTTACAATGAGCACAGTGGGCAGTGCATATCATTGCTTGTCAAACAGCTGCCATTTGGGATCTTCTCTTTTTTATATCGTGATGCTGAAGGCTTTCATTACCTGTAACTATGGGTGAAGCAGAGGTGCACTTGCTACTGCTGCTAATGGGATTTAACATTTATAAAACACTGAAGGAAACAAAAGAAGTACAAAAATGCTTTGTATTTATGCAACTATTCCATGAGGCAAAGATGTACAGGCAGCCGTGTTTGGCCCACACACAAAAGAAACTTAACAAATGTTTGGTTCAACATAAATTAGAGTTCTTTCCTTTCACCTGATTGGAAACCAGGGCCCCCAGTTGCAGTGCTGCTGTGTTTATTTGCCCTGTGGGCACACATACTTGCACCTTCAAATCATCACTTATTTGCATTGCAACTCACTGCACTGCAGGTTGTATTGCTAACATTCACACATATCATCACAACATGCTATTTTGCCTGTAATCATCTGAGAAGAGCCATCAACACCAGCGTTTCCATAGGTTGGGAATGCAGCCCACTGCTGAGGGGCTTCTACAGACACCCCAGAACCGCCCACTCCTCTTACCTCAAACCCTAATCCCAATGGTTGCTGGAGAGCACTTGCTACCCGCACAAGGAATGTCAGCCAGGCTGAACTTGGGTGAACTGCTTAAACTTCATACTGGACTTTCAGAAAATGGTATTATTTAAATATCTATATTGTTCCTCACATTATGGGACTACTATTTACATTTGAACAACTGTATTTATATTTGAACAGCTGTATATCTGAGGGGAAACTATCCTGAATAATTCTGTTGATTATAGTTAACTAAAGGCATTCAAATATTTTTTTAGTCACCGAAAGATTTCTAATAATACTATTTATTTTCCATTCCAATTATATTTCTAGAAATAGATTTGTGAAATGCTATGTATAACACTTAATAGCCTCTATTTTAGAATCAAGTGGCACTCAAGAAATGTGGAGATTCTAAAACAATCCATTTTGGATTTAGGAAGGGACAAGCTAACGTCAAGAAGTAACAAAGCCCCCAAATAAGTGATTTTTTGCTGTAGATTTTCTAGCATAACACTGGACCTATGTGCTTATGTATTAATTTTGGCTTAATTATACACTAAGTTTTATGATGTAGAATTGGAGTATCAAACCAGGATAATCCAGTACCCAAGACCCAGGACTCAAAGATTAGTGTCTCTCTGTTACTCAAAGGCCTTCTATGTAACAGCTGCAGTTGAATTTTTAATACTTACCTTGCAAGATTTTTGTTAGTCATTTACAGCACTGACCTGACTACACATGTAGGGAGATATTGCCAAGAAAGTCCTTTTCCATGTCAAACTAGTAAAAATTTCCTGAGGCGTTTTATCCATGCATAAGCAATTTTTCTACTACTATCAAAAGATACACTTTCAAAGAGCAGGGGGGCAGGCTTGATAAGCACCTGCCATCAGCAAAGACGCCAACATTTGGTTTGGGGCAAGTGACTCTCAAGACAGAAATCTTTGCTTGTTATTTAATTGAATTTCCTTTAAATCTTTGTTGGCAGTTTAAGGGGGCAAAATAAGGTCAAAACCAGGAAAGGTGGCAAGGTCTAAGTGAAAGGCAATCAATCCTCTGTTCCAACTCTGCAAAAGACTTATGAACATTTATGTCTTTGGAATACAATTATATTTGAACAGCATGTAAAAGCAAGGAGAACATTCATCACAATACTGTATGATTAAAACTAACTTAGATGGATTTTAAACTGACCAGCCATTAGTAAATGAGACCCACCTGATCAGCCATGAATTCTGAGAGGTTAAGTGTGACAGTTTGGCAGAACTTAAATCTTGGGACTCAACACACAGCCGAGTGTGAAGGGCAGAGTTATAAATGCCAATATAATTTGCTGATGCAACTATACACAGTGGTCCATTTCTTTAATCTTCAGACTTATAAAATTGGTCAAGACCCTGCCTTGCCTACCAAAGTAGCAGACTCCAGTCTGCAAAGTATAAGGGAGAGAAGCTCGTGTGGCTTGACCCATTAATCCTATTTGAAGGCCTGTGCGTTCATTGATCATTTTTCTTAGTTGTCCAAACTTCTCTCAGGATGAACAGCTGACTTTAAGATTCTTGGCCCAAGCTGGGGGACGCAGGGAGTAGCCTGCTTTCTCGGCAGCCTGCTGGCTCTGGAAGGGATGCTGTAAAATCTGCTGTAGGAGGTGAACCTGAAAGCAATTCAAATGGACAATTTTTTACACAAGACATTTTCCTGCAAACAAGAAAAGTCTCTTAACACTTCATATTATGCACCTTCCTGGGTCCAGCACCTGTTCCATGAGTTGCTTAGTATTTTTAGTACTTCTATTACTATTTATGTTATAATTAATACTATTAATAGTTTTGTTAATATTTTTTACTAGTAATTGGTATCAGATAGTACAATGTAGGTCAAAATGTAATGTAGTTCAAACTGTTAATGCAACAACTCTTTGATTAACAATTATGCCAATTACTAATAAATATGTCAAGAAAGAAAGAAATAATTTTACCTCTGAGAAATCATTCAAATTTGCTTTTTGCACTGCTGATTCTGCCATCCAGTTCCTAAGTACATATCTAGGATTAACAGCTGAAATCAAAAGTAAATTGCGTTAAATTTAGTTAGACATATTCAACAAAAGCAAAACACAGTCATTGAAATGTGTCATTGAAATCTTCAAGAAGGTTTAATTTATAGATTAAGAAAAAAATGCATAAAAAGTAAAAGGAATGAATCAATTGATTTATTCTGATGACCTGCTAAAATGATTTTTTTTTTAACTTGCACCATCAGTAATGCCAAAGTCCCAAACAAAAATCAGAATAGTAAGAACATCACATTGATACACAAAGGATTTCCTGTTATGAACACCAGCAGACTTTTCAAATGTGGTTAGTTTACCATGGCCTAGGTTCCTGCTACACTGCTGGAAAGTGTATTTCAATGCTGTCAATACATTCTTGGAGATCACAGAAATGAATATTATTTAATCTAAAAAGGAACTATTGAGATATTCACTAAAGTATATGTACTTAGATATTCCTTCTTCTACATTATATATCAAAAGTTTGGCCATAAAAGCCTTTAATGATGGATTTTGGCTGTATT
>WEIS01021972.1:0-12825 GCA_013389965.1 Todus mexicanus | reverse complement strand
TATTTGCCAGTAGCAAATTAGTCCAAGTGAGTTGTAAAGCTTGCACTGACAGATATAATTCTTAGCAGGTTTCAAACTGTCTCCTCCAGGCTATGATTAATTTCATTAGACATTCTCAAAGTTAAGAAAGGAAAAGTAATAAGGTATTCTGTCAATCACAAATTCTAGAACAAAAAAAAATTATCTCAGATTAAGTAATCTTTCCATACTGTGGACTTGAGTCTCATCTGACTGACATGAGAATGGTTCTGCTGTGCTCATAACCCATATACTTAAGTGGATGAAGATTTAATTTTAGCACAAAGTGCTGAAAGTACAGTCTGCTGTATGTATCTCAAAAGATCTCCTTGAAAATGGAGATTATGTAGCAATGTGTTTTAAATTTACCTGTTCCTAAGTAACATGAAATGCCATAAAAATCGTGAAATTTTGTGCTCATGATAAAATGCTATTCCAATAGTTAATATGCAAAAGTATGCATATTGTGCAATAAAGAGTATTTATGCCATAAGTGAAAGATCAAACCAGTAATTTACAGCTAAAATTCTGCATTGTTGTGGTCAGGTTATGAAGCAAATTGAAACATTGATCACAAAGATCTTATCTGGGAAGGCAACTTTGAGCCTAAGTACCTAATAATAGAAAACATCATTAGGTCTATTCCAACCGGAATGATTCTATGGTTCTATGATTAAGGCAGCCCCATAGTCTAAGGACAATGTGGCTTTTGTTAATCCTTGATGATCAACAATTTTTCCCCCCCAATGATGATTCCATCACAGATTTGAATTCCCAAAAGAAGTTTGACCTACTAATAGCAGTGCTATTTTTCAAGGGGGTGGAACAAGGGGAGGAAATTCACAGTTTGGGCATCATTTCTCTTCTCTGGTAAAGCCCACACCTCCCTTGCCCTTACCCAGGCTTTGCCCATCACTTGCTCCTTTGACTAATTGGCTTCTGTGATCTGGATGCACGGCTTTGCCTTTCCCGTGGTGTTGTCTGGCACTTGGCCATTACTGGCCACAGCTGTTGCCCTTTTCCCTGACTCTTTAGCAGGTAGGGGATAGCAGGTGTAGGAAGGAAGGGAGGGAAGGGATGGGGAGGAGAAGCACCAGCAGCAGCTGCTTATTTTTTCCCTTTGTCAACAACTGATTTATCTTCAAATGCTCTTCATTACAGCTTTCTACAACAGGAAGAACCTGACCTCCCTCCAGTGTCTTGTCTGCTTTTACATAATACTGGATCTTTGAGACTTGGTTGGGGTTTTTTTTCTCTGTTTTTGTTATGAAGTTTTTGGTTTTTGCTTTTTCAGTTTCTTTTTACTTTCTGCCTTCTTGACTAATGGGCCTTTGCCCCACTTCCAGCTCACTGTGATAGCACATCTGAAGACAGAAAATGGCATTTGAGCAGCATGGCAGTGAGTATATATAACCTGTGTTTGGCACAGCATCTGTATTTTCCCCAGAGATTACTTCTCTTATTTTCACAAGAGGCCTGTGATAAAGCATGGGTAGTGGTTTCATGTCACAGAGAGGAATGCGAAGTCAAAAAGATGGGCTCAGAAAGGTTTAAGGATTAAAGTTATGTGTTTTGATAGCTAACCTTTAGTGCCTACGTGGTTGGGCAGAGTCCAGAACTCTGTATTATATCTGCATGGGTGGATCTGGGTGCCTAGGACATGGAGCCACAGCCTTAGCCCACTGAAAACAGATGTATTTGAAATTGATGTGTCACGTTAGACAGAGGGAGATATCTACAAAAGTGATATGTCTGAACTTCCACCCTTCTTTAGAGCTTTGCCAAATTAGCTGAGCCTATAGTGGCATGAGTTCACTTCTGTAAAGTGATTTGGCTGCGGTTGCGTCAAGGGTTTTTTTTGTCACTACTGCCAACTCTTGGAAGAATAAATTTACAACTTTATTGGGTGAATGATGAAGAGAATAACTCTTGAGGTCCACAGACAGGAACTTAACCTATTTGTCTGCAAAGTCAAATCACCTGACAAAGTAGGAGAAAAACACCCTCCTCCTCCCTTGCTTTTGGTTTACCTGTGGTAGCTGCCAGGGTCCTGGAAGAACTGGGCTTGAATTACCCCAAGTGGAGTGGCCTTCTCCCGGATCTGAAGCAAAATCAGATCTCCTCCATAGCAGGTGACTTCTTTATCTGTTTAGACCTACATATCAGGTGAAGACACTGTTGGTGCTGTTTTCTGTCTGACTTCTGAGACAAAATGAGATCTGTCACTGTTTCTCCACCTCAGCAAAATGTACAGAGCACAAGGCCATCCATTCTCTTGGCATCAGATGACTGTCTCGGTGTTGAGTAGCTTAAGGGTGACCAGACCTGACACAGGAAATGTACCAGCCTGCTGAGAAGGGATTTTTACATGTCCAGCTCAGGCAGCTGCAGTTTTCCACTTGGCACTGCTCATTTAAGAGTTACCCACTAGTGGTAACATCAACTTAGGGACTGGCTCAGGAAAGGGACTATACTTTATACAACCATTTGTACCCCCATCCAAGCCTTTCTCATCACAGTAGATCCTTTTTAGTCATCCAGGGGTGTTGTCTCACGGGTAACAACACAGACTAATACATGTAGTAATTCTTTTAATTTCTGTGTAGGATTATAGTGCAGTGGAAAAATAAGAGCTAATAGAAATGCTTGAACAGTCAAAGGAGAGTTGGGCTTTTTGCCACTTTCTCTCTATAGCTCCTCTGATGCCTCTCGCTTCTGCTTTGTAATAACCCCTGCTACTCCCGTCACGCAAACCTTGATCAGAGTCTGTCAGTCATGGTTTCAATGTGCCAGATGTGATGTTATGTTATGCCAAATGTAGCCTGAACTGACTGCTAGTGTGACTCGCTATCAAACCATTTTCTGCTGTGAGCCAAACAAGATTTAATAAAAAAATAGAAAATTTAAAAAAAAGAGTGTGTTGGTTGAGTCTGTTGCCTTAGCTTGCAACACATATTAGAAAGCAGCATGTTTACTAGTCTTTGTTTTTACACAAGTGAGCAGTGAGTGGCCTCAATATAGGTGGAAAATAGATTGAAAAGAGGATTTCTTTTGTTGTAAAAGCTCATGGATTTGGGGGGTTGTCTGGAGCAATTTCACAGAAAAAAGAGCAGATTAAAGGAGATAATGACGTGTTTGTAATTTCATTGCTAAGGCTCACTGGGTCCTTGCCTCTTTAGTTTTCAGCCTGCAGATAAATCGAGGGCTTCAATTTCCAAATCTGTCATAGAAGCTTCACAAATAAAAATGCTGACAAAAAATATCTGCTTTTAAATGGCTACTTGCAAACACTGACAACTAGCAGTCTATACATCTTTTACCTTACAGGGTAGAGAAGCAGTGTGTGTTGCCAGGAAAAATGGAGAGAAGAAAGGCAGTGCTCCTAAAGTTAAAGTAATCTAAAAGTATGACAACAATAAACTATTTCCAGTCATGTTTTGAATGCTAGATGAAAATAGATTTCAGGTGGTATATTAGCAAAGCCTCACAGCTGCCTGATGTGGAAAAAAATGGATGTGGAGTTAGAATATGAAGTAGAGAGACCATGTGGACAAGCAAAATTCCTTCCCACCCCCAGCTGCCCTCACAGCTGCTGTGGCTGTTCCACATGTGCTCCACCATGCCCACAGAGAGAGCTTGTGCATGACTGGGGAGGAGTGGGAAACAGGCACCGTGAAAACCAGTGCAAATTATGCTGGTTAATGCTGAATAATTTGCTGTATCTGTTAGCTGCAGGCTCTAGCTTTTGCAGGATATGAATTCCAATTAAAAAGCAGAGCTGGAACAGTCAATAGTAATAGATGAACTAGGCCAGTTCCTTTGCTGAAACTAGGGGTGACAGAGCTGAAATGGCAGCTTGGAATGCTTCATCTGGTAGCACTGTAGAGTCCCTAAACTCGCAGAGACCCTGGCCATGGTCACATGCAGTGTACTCCCATAGGGATTGGTGCCTGATGCTCATACCTGTAGTCTTCTTTGTCTGTGGGATTGAATTTACTAGGAAGATTGCAGAGATGTTTTGTGTTCTTGAATTCCCCCTATAACCTTGCTGTCCTTAGAGGGAGAATAGCATGAGTAGGGCCCTCCATGCTATGCCCAGGTTACCTGGCTTCATGAAAAAATTGACCTGCTTATGCCTAAAGCCAGAGGATAACTCAGCATGTGGACTGTGTAGGTCTCTGGTCTGAGTGCAAGATCTGAAGTAACGTGGCAAAATAAATGCACCCACCCACAAGCTCTTTCCAGGAAAACTCCTCTTGCTTTTTATTCCCTGCTAACGTGTACTTGTGTGCACACGGTGCCTTCAGTCAACTTGTCTCCTTAAGGCTTCTGTCTGGGAAATCCCAAAGAGAATCCCAGCAGTTCCCAGATCCAGGGAATGAACAGTATATGCCCTAGGCAGTTGAAGTGCTCTACATAAATTTATTTCATACATAAGTATATCATTCTTGTGGTGGTGCCTAGGATTTCTTTATGTACATGCTGTGGCCAGGATCTGTGATGGCAGCAATTCCTATTCAGGTGGGAACCATGTTCATAACCTACACAAGAGAAAAATCACCACAGTCTGTCTGAATCTGATTTTTAAGGCTGGAAAATGAGAACATGTCAAGGGAAACTTGTATCTAGTGTAGTTCTACAGATGAGAACGGGCGGGATATAAAAGATAGAGGACCATGTTGTCTAACTAAATAAAATAAGGATTATTTGAAATGCATGAAAACTGCCTGTGGGATATAATAGCTTTCTAGAGCAGGAAACCTGTACACATACATCAGCCTTACATCAATGGAGATATAAAACCTGCTCAAGACAGTGATTATCTTAATTGCTGCCATCTTTGTCAGCTGGTTGGATTCAAAATGAGTCTGGAAAAGATGGAGGCTCTCATTTTGCTCTTCACAACTTATGCTTCAAGGTCGAGAAAACCATGTGAACCTCACTACCCTAATTTTGCTTCTAGTTTTATCACAGTTGTAAAAGAAAGGGTTAGGAAAAGTTTTTACTTCAAGTAGAGGACTTACTACCTCAGAGCCATTTAGAGACAGGGCTCAGTAAGTAGCTATTGCTGAGTTTTTATTTCAGGGAAAGTTTTAGAAAAAGAATACTTTAATCTGTAGATCTGGAAAGTAATCTGTGGCTAAGGGCAAAAAGGGTTAGTATTTTTAGGACATATTACATGTTCAAAGGGCTGTGCACAGTGCTAATGCACAGCCATTAACAAATTGATCTTCAGCCCTTGTGAACAGTTAAGTAGGAAAATTTCACAGATGGGAAAACTGAGACAAAAAGTCTTGCTTGAGGCTGCCCAGTGACAGAGCTGGCTTCAGAAGTCAGTATCTCCCGTCTCCCTGTGTCATTCCTCCAGACAGCACTGCCAAGCAGCAAGAAACTGAACCAGACACCCCTGCGAGGCTTAAAAAGAATGACCATGAAATAAATATAACAGTTAAAGCAAAAGGAAGTCCAAACAGTCTCACTGCATTTTAAGTGCCAGGGTCTGCAGAGCAAAGCCACGGATATTTTGGTAAAACTAACACCAAAGATATTAAGTTTTACTATCAATATCAGATCATTGCCCATCTTGGTAATCACTGGGCTATGTGTTTGATAAAAGAACGTTTGAGAACTGCTAGGCTGTTATTATATATAATTGCCCTTTACAATGACTGGATACCTCTAGTGAAAATGAATCAGTGATCTCCACTCTAGCAGAATCTATTAAATAATTGGAGAGCATGGCTAGTATCTTTGATGTTGAAAGGAAGAAATTCAATAAGCAGTCTCGTCAGGCTTTCTAACACAGCAGAAAAAGGGGCTGCAGGCAGGAGCATACCGACACTACAGGTCAGTGAAGGTTTATGGATTTGTGTGCCTTAGAAAGAAGGCAGAACCTAGCTGTACAGGACTGTTGAACCATTAGATACCTCAGGGGGTGTCAAAAGTATTGTTGTGTAGCCTTCTAAAAATATAAATGGTAGGGCCAGACATCAAATGTTTCTCCCCTGCCCAGACTCTATGAGAATATCATGAGTCCTGAGGAGATGTCAGAACCGTGCTTCAGCTGTTTTGCTACTTGACACTGGCACATTATCTGTAAAAGATTCATTTTCACATTTATTAACCCATTTCTACCTCACAGACTCACATCTTTCCATCAAAGAAGTGCCTGTTTGTCTTTGAATTAATAGCTTAGATGTATGTAGTGGCCTTCATTACAAAAAAAAGCATTCAGTTCCCTCTGATAGATGGAAGACAACTGGCAGGTACTTAGTGCATTGCCCTGGGAGGAGAGTGCTTGGCTAAAGAAAGCACACCAAAAAAAAATATCTTATTCTTCTCTAACAAGAGGTACGCTGGGACTTTTAATGTGAGCATGGGATCAGCTGAACACAATACACCTCATGATGCACCCTTTATCTGGAAGGCTGAAGGAGGAAAAGGAATCAAGGGACTTTGGTATCCAATTATACCTCTCTAATGTTCATAGTAACATTTGCGCTGGCATTAAGCTGTAGAAAGGATATTTGAAGGAAGAGTTGAGAAGATACGATTAGTCATTACCTCTGAAAATATATATAGTAAAAGAGAGCAAACCACCCCAGCTGTAGAGTTAGTTATTGTTTCTGCAATATACTGGCAGCAGTTGGTACATGATGGTGGGAGAGTGTCAGAGCAGACTACCCCAAAACTGTATGGTGGTCAGTTCTTGTATTGCACTTAATTTATGCACCCTACCTTGAGGAAGGAGCCAGCTATATTGAAGGAAACTGATCAGGAGAAAGCACAAGTGCTCTGCCCATGGTGACTTCTCAGTCTTTAGGGCAGAAAAACAATCTTATTTGTGGTGCTGACTAGTGCTCAGGGTGAGTGGCAAAGCAGTGAGAAAGACAGTTGTTTCCAGGATCAGTGTGCAAGAGAGTGGCATGCTGGATAAACAGGAGGGACCTTGGTCTCATCCTCAAATCCCTCTATCAGTCCCGAAGCTGCATGGCACAAGCTTGAGTGCAAGCAATAAAATGAGTTCACCCACATGCCTTCACAGACAGATATCCACATCCTTCTGACCTGCAGGCTATTTGTGAAGCTACTATCTGTTCTTTTTCTTGATATGGCATTAAAAATCCTCTCAACCGCATTATGTACTATGCAGATCTATTATACGATGTTTGCAGTATGTCTTGAGGATTCTACATTGCTGTTGTTCTGTATCAGTCCATATCATGTCCATTATCTGTTTGTTTCAGAAGTCATACAGAGCCAATTTTAAGTGTAAATTTTGCAATTGTAAGGCTTTAATTAGCAATCTTATTTAAAAGATTCTCTCCTTTAGTGACACACCTGTATAAAATGATGATCTAAGCACTTCAAGAGCCATATGAATATAAAATACTTCTTTTTTCACTTTGTGTTAAACTTTGGGGGAAAAAGGCTCTAAAAGAGAGACAGATTTATAGTGTGTAAGTTAATGCTTTTTCAGAAGTCTCAAACGAAACTGGATTGCTGTGAAACCATTTCTCTCATAAAATCTTCTCTTCCTTGTCCACTTTTTTCAAGCTTAAGCAAATTAAATGGCAATGTCATACACAGATCAAAGAGAATGTTAAACTGTAACTTTCTTGACTCACTTTCTCTTTTAGGATCAGTAACTTTTCATCTCAGATGTAGTGTCTTGATTAGCTTTTTTCTTACCTCTGTGTTACTCTCCAGTATTTCTATTAACATTGCATTGCAGATTCGTAATTCCCCAATACCGCACCGCAAGGAGCTGAAGCCTTCATGTTATAGAAATGAAGCTTTACTTGGAGTACATGATTAAAAAAGGGCAGATGAGCACAGGAAAGCAAGCTAACCCTGAGAGTATATCGAGTTTCTAATATTGATCCAAGTTTTAAACACTCAGGTGTCCCTTGCAGGTGTTGGGTGCTGTAGGAAAATAACTTTGTGTTTTTGGACCAGCTTTCAAGATACCCCAGTGTTTTTGCACTTGACGTTTACCAGTGTGTGCTCAGCCACAACAGGACAGATAATCATTGTTAGAGTGTGGCTGTGGGTGGATTTGGAATTCAGAGCTTGCAGCTCTTGAGGGTTGAGGCTTTAAATCTCTTCTCCTGTGAGGCAGACTGTAAGCTGAACACAGCTGGAAATTGGTGTATGTTCTGCTTACCTGGCAATGGGCTGCTAGTGCTTTGTGCTGCCCAGTTGCTTTGAGGCAACGGTCCGCACTGTTATGCACAGCGTTACAGCCACTCTCCAAACAACATGTCCCAATTATCTCTCTTTTTTTTTTTCTTGTTTAAAAAAAAAATAATTGCCTCTTTTGTGTCTTTTTTTTAATTGTCTTTGTCTTTTTACCATAGAAAGTTTGGGTTGGAAGGGACCTTTAAAGGTCATCTAGTGTAAGCCCCCCCCCATATGCGGGAACATGTTTAACTATATCAGGTTCCGTAAAGCCCCATCCAACCTGACTTTGGATGTTTCTCTGGGCAACATGTGCCAGTGTTTCACCACCCTCATGGTAAAAAAATTCTTCCTTATATAGTTTCCATCTACCCTCTTTTAGTTTGAAACCATTATTCCTTGTTTGTTACAACCGACCTTGTTAAAAAGCTTGTCCTCATCTTTCTCATATGCCCCCTTTACGTATTGAAAGACTGCAGTAAGGTCTCCCCAGAGACCCTCTTTCCCAGGCTAAATGACTTGCTCAGCCTTTCTCCATAGGAGAGAGGTTCCAACCCTCCACTGGACCTGCTTCAACAGGTCCATGTGCTTCTTGTGTTGAGGTCTCACCAGAGCAGAGTAGAGCGGCAGCATCACCTCACTTGACCTGCTGGCCGCATTTCTGATACAGCCCAGGATCAGGCTTTTTGAGCTATGAGCACACATTGCTGGATCATGTCCAGCTTTTCATCCACCAGTACCCCCAAGTCTTTCTTGGCAGGGCTGCTCTCAATTGCAATGACCTTGCACCTGGCTTTGTTGAACCTCATAAGCTTCACACAGGCTCACTTCACAAGCTTGTCCAGGTCCCTCTGGATGGCATCCCATCCCTCAGGTGTGTCAATTACACTGTTCAGCTTGGGAGAGAGGTTGCTAGTGAATTCTGAGGCAAAAGAATTGTTGAGTACCTCAGCCTTCTCCTTGTCTGTCATTACCAGTTTGCCATTGTTGCTCATTGGGGGGTACATTTTCTTTGTTATTGTGGTGGGTTAACCTTGGCTAAGTGCCAGGTACCCACCAAGTTCCTCTATCACTCTTCCCCCCCGCCCTGCCCCAGTACACACACCTCCCTCAACAACAAAGGGGGAAGAGAAACAGCTCACAGGGGTATGATAAAGGCAGTTTAATAAGTAAATATGAAGTGAAGCCGTGTGCGCGAAGCAAAAGCAAAGCGATATATATATTAATCACTACTTCCCATAGTAGGCGATGTTCGGCTTCTCCCAGGAAGCAGGGCTCCGATATGCGTAGCAGTTGCTTGGGGGACAAATGTCTTCAGACAAAAATGCCCCCCTCCTCCCCTTCTCCTCGAGCTTTTATACCTGAGCTGAAGTCAGATACTATGGAATAGCTCTTTGGACAGTTTGGGTCAGCTGTCCTGACTGTGTCCCCTCCCAAGATCTTGTCCCCCCCATCCCCCGGGGGCTGTGCCAGCCCTGCTCAGCAGCAGTCACAACATCAGTGTCTTATCAAGCTATGGGGCCCCTAACTCCTGCCCAGCCTGTCCTGCCTGACATACCTATAGAAGCCCTTATTATTCTTTGAATCTCTTGTCAAGTTCAGCTCCAGCTGTACCTTGGCTTTTTTGACCCCATCCCTCCACAACCAGTGTCCATATACTCTTCCTAGGACACCTGTTCCTGCTTCCACTGCCTGTGCAGTTCCTTCTTGCCCTTTAGCTTCACCAGCAGGTCTCAACTCAGCCATGCCAGTCTCTTGCCTTCCTTGCCTGATTTCTTACACCTGTGGATCAAGAGCTTTTGTGTTCTGTGGAAAGTGTCCTTAAAGTTACGCCAGCTCTGTTCTGCTCCCTTTGAAAGAAATGATAGCTTTTAGTTTTCAATTTGTACATAGGTGTGTGTTTTTTCTTTGCCAAACAATGGATTCTTTCTTCTGAATTCCAAATTATAAAAAACAACCAGATTTTGGTTCCCAAGTTACTTGTGCCACCTCTGTCACATGATGCTCATAGCTCTCCAGCCTGGGGTCCTCCCAGAGTGAGAGACCAACTCCCAGCAGTGCTGATGTGAGTACTTCAGTTGCCCTTCCCCGTCCCTGTAGGAGACACCCAGTTAACAGCAGGGCAAAGAAAAAGGAGCCTCATTACGTACCACAGAGCTCAGCTGTTCTTCCACCAGGTTATGTTAGGAGCTACATGACGATTCCCACTTACAAGTCTGAATATCTCCATGTTTTAATGATGATAACACTGCAGTTTGTTTAAAAGCTACTTTTCCCTGGTCCTGTGCGACAGCTGAATAAGGCTATTTTGCTACAAAAGCAGACCAAGGCCTGTGATATCCTGGCTTATGGAAACAATAAGCCAGTGTAAAATGTTTTTTTCCATCCTTGAAATAGAAATTCACTAAGCAAAAATTATTTGAATAGTTTCTTAGGTGCTTTCTCTAAAACCCTGTGCTTTCTGAATTTGAGATATGCTTTTTATCTCACCAGCACTTCAGTGCAAAGACCATCAAGGTTTTAAATTGACTCATTTTATGTTTATGAAGACTTTCTGTATTTAAAAAAATGTCAATTAGAAAGCTTACTGGTATATACTGATACTTCAAAAGCAGTAGAGAGAGATGTATGTTTCAGATAGTCAGGACACCTGGGGTGAGTTGGGTTTATTATTTTGGCGGACAGAAATTCCATTAACTTCATACAATTAGCACCAAAAGTTTTTTTCTTTATTTTTTAAAAAGCTTAACATTATATTGCATAAAACATCAGAATTGAATTTGTGGAGGCTTTTTGTCTGAAGACATCCCTTTTATATTTAGAGTCTTGATTATGTAGTCTTTGCCATACTCTGCTGTTGCAAAGTTAATATGTACCTCTCATTTATCAGAGTGTCTTATTTTCCACAGCCTCAGTTCTCTTGCCACACTTAACCATTGCTGTTGGGACTTTGATTATCATATTTACTTTTCTGTTTATTGTATGATTTTAAGGAAATTATCAGATATGTGAGATTGTTAACTAAAAGTCATTGGATTACTTTTTTAATGTTACTTAATAAATAAATAAAAGCAGATTCACAAGTCTGTCAAGATAGCTTTCTTAAAACAAACAAGACAAGCTGACCTTGATGTACTTTACAAATGCTATGTTTCCTATGCCGGTGATATCCATTGGAGTGGAAAACATGGAGCTGGAATATTACGTGCTCAGCTGATTCCTAGTTCATGGGTAGCATAACCTCAACTGTTCTTCTAGCTGCCATAAAGTGGTCCCATAGCTCCTACAAATTAATCAGTCAGGATGGGAAGTGCTTGGCCCTTTGAATGATTCAAGATAAAGGAAAGTAGAGAAACAGCTTTAAGCCCCAAGCAATGTAGAAATCTGATTTTAGAACAATATGATCCACAGGATAAGAGTAAAATTATAAGATAAGGTGTGATACTGACAGCATTTATAGCACTACTGTCAATCTTAGTGAAATATAGGTTATATAGAGGGATTTGAAGGAAGAGAATGTGAGTGCTTTGCTGACAAGGGAGAAGGATTTCTAATTTTTTAGTATGAGAACTTTGCTCTGAAGAGGATAGGAAATTTTGAGAAGGAATAGAAAAAAGGAAGATATATGAACAGTGGTATTATGCTGATGCTAGTATCTGTAGTGTTTAAGAAATAATGAGACTAAAGATGTATGTGAAAATTCCTTTGAAAATTATTGCAGGGAAACCTAACAATGTGTTTTTTTTCATAGTTAGCAGTTTCTAAACCCTACTCTCTGCCCCAGAGTTTCCTTTAATTAGTTACAGAAGTAGCTATTGCCCTGGATGTATTTGGAGTTTAAATAACATTTGTTCATTATTTTCTCTCCTTATAAAGGAAAGGAGTAAGGAAAAAAGGCATTTTGGAAATCATTTTAGATTTGTATCTTCAAACTAGTTAAACACAGGAGTGCAAAAAAAGTGGCATGCTTTTACTCATCCTCTTCATTGAATTACCATATTTTCTGTGTTTACTGATTAAACTTAAATTGTCTCAAGGTGGGCCTTTGAATTAAGTATTAAGAGAGAAAAATAAATTTTTGTCATTCTTTTAACAGAACATTGAGCCATTCTTGTTTCTTTATTTGAAAGTCTCTTTCTCAGTATCACTTACTTGTGTTTACAGTGATCCTCAACCATGTTACCCACAACGATGCAGAAAATTGAAGTGACCTAGAAATATTTCTGACCTGGCTAAGTTAGATGGGGAATCCTTACGAGAGAAGGATGGAGTTCTGGGAAGTCAGCTTTACAAGCCACAGTCAGGCCTGTGTAGCTGTGTAGACACTGTCTCATTCTATCTTTTCAACACCTAATGCCTAGCCCCCTCTCCCTTTGTTCTGGGAGAAGCTTATTCTTGTTGCTACCTTGTCTTCTCCAGCCCAAGTTGTATGCGTTTGGGTACTGATTCATGCTATAAAACCTTAATGAAATGTTTTCAGTTGGTAGAAATCTCCTGAGAGTGAGTTAAAGGAGAGCAGCAGACACAGGTAAACTGCAAGAGTCTAGGACTCTTACGTCCTTTTGACGATTTCTCTTTGTGCATCAGAGCTCTCTGTAAACCTCCTTGACTGTTTCTGGTAAACTG
>WEIS01021970.1:0-16537 GCA_013389965.1 Todus mexicanus | reverse complement strand
TTGGTACTTACCCAGCCAATTTCCTTGGCTATTGGCTCATTTTTTTCTTATTATTCTTCATATCATTTTATCCATAAAGATAAACTTCTAAGGTTTTTCCATTATGACAAGAAGAATTTAACTAATGTTCTGGGGAAAACCCAACTACTCATTAGCTGTCTAGAAATCCTGTTGCTCAGTCCAATAAAGCGCTTCTGCTAATTAAAGATCACTATGCACTCCATCAATGGAAACTGGACAAGAGATATCTGGAGTTGTGGAAATGAGAGATTTTCCAGCATAAAGTGTTTAAAGCAGTGACTCTGAAGTCAGCTTTAACAACTCCTACAGACAGCAAAAAATTCAAAGCACTTGACAGTGGCCTTTAAGGGGAAGGATGAATATTGAGGAAGAAAAAAACCAACCAGCTCAGCACCCAAATGACACGCATATAAAACCAGTTTCTGAATTTATAGATTGCTACAAGGTACTGAAGGTGGTTATCTTGTTTAATTTCTGTAAATCTCTCAATGTGAATTTGTTCATCCAGTAATGCTACTCGTATAGTAGCCCTACAGTGTAAAATATTAGATAACTTGACTAAAGATTACTGATGACCTTTTGATATAATTATTGAGAAATCTACATATATTTGCGATTTTTAAGAGTAAAGCAACCTTATACTTATATGTAGAAGGGAATACTTTCTCAGCCCCAGCCCTAGCTTAAGAGATCTGTTTTTCTAGTTTTGTTATTCCTGGCAACAAAGGAAATTCACAAGGGCTTATCTCTTTACAACCTACAGGTTTTTCTGCCCTACAGCAATTCTGAGTACTTAACAAGCTAGTTTCTGAGCCAGATGTAGGAAGGAGATATATTTACAACAAAATAAATTTGACAATGGAAGTCTGAAAACTGAAGAAGCTATCACTTTCTTTCTCTACCCATTTTCATCATAATATCATAAATTAAGTTACCTTTTATTCTCTTGGAAATGCTTTTGTAGCTACAAATCCAAATAGTTACAACATGAAGACAGTTTATTCCTCCTACTAGTCTCTAATTCAGTTTTCGCCTCTACCACTGGATCTCAGCCAAAAAAAAAAGCTTGGTGGACAAAGCCACTGACTTTTAGGGCACTTCTAAGAAAGAAACAAAAACGTTGCCTTTTGAACGGATAAAAAGGAGTGAAAGAGCTTTTTGGTCATTTTGCTTTCAGAATTCGGAAATGTTGAAGCTTTGCAAGACTCAGCTTCATTAATTAACTACTTTGAACACATCTAGAACCATAGCCTGCACCTTGGGAGTTTCCCTGACTCTTTTCAGGAGATCGCTGACTCCGGCATACCTGCACTACATTGCATTTGATAAATGCTGGCCTGGATGACGCCTGTGAAGTGCTGGCCTGTAACAGTAGTGCAAAAGCTGGATCATTTCACAGGCAGTCAGCGAGTGACTGCTGTTCAGGAAGGATGAATGCTCTAATATTAATTATGCTGCATCCTCAACCCTCCTCACACCCATGGGATATGCCATCTGTGCTCATGAAAAAATGGAGACTGCATTTGTAGCCAGCTGGTACACATACTACGAAGTGAGAATCTGCTTTGCATGCCCTCTCACTTAGATTCATCTCTTCCCCCGGACAACCATATTTACTAATTTATTTATTATTTTTTTTTCCTGAATCTAGAGCTTGTAGACACATAGGTATTGTCAAGAAGGAAATTCAGATAGGGTTGTGTGTTGTTTTTTTTCCAAATATATTTGAAAAATTTCCTGCAAATCTGTTTTCAATGATTTTCTTGCTGATATTTCAAGAAGGATATTGGCCATGAGAATAAGTTGGCTTTGATAGCTCTTCTCATTGGAAAACATGTTTCAAGAAATATATGTATGGAATAGCAGTCTTCCTGGTTTACATTCCTAAATGAAAGGTTACCTTATTCATTTTAAAATAGTAATAGTTTGCACACAAATATTAAAAATCACAGATTGAAGAAAAACCTTCATGGACTCCTTTTCTTACAAAATATTTTCTGTTGGAAATGTATAATTTGGGCATTTGTTCCAATCAAGAAGAGACTCGAGTTTCCTTCCAGATATCCTATTTCTTATCCTTTACTGGTGGAATCACTCAGCACTCCTTTCACAGCTTCTGCAGTCTGATATGCGCATGATAGAAGAAGTAGAACAATTTCTGTATTTTAGGTGAAATCACTGGGGTGGCTGAATTGAATGGTGATTACTAAGATTTCCATTCAAGAGAGCAGAAAATACTACAGCAGCAAGGATCCTTCAAACTAATGTAAACACCAGAACTGTGACTTTTAAAGACCCTTAATTTCATTTTTCTAGTTGTGTGACCACTGCCCTAGTACCATTTTTGTGCATTTAGTGGCCTACATCTGTGAAAAGCTAAAAGGTACCTATTCATGATCTATTAGCATGCATTAAATGACTAATTCAGTACCGTGTTTCAGCACAACAACATGGTATTCTCATGCAGTATAAGTCCACTGGAGACCTGAAGCCACTGCTTGTAGTGGAAGAACAACCAGCTTTTATTTTTGTGGAAAAAGAAAGAAAGGTGGAGACCTGAACTTACCTATGAGAACACACATGTAAATGCTGCATCCGTCTACAAGTGCTGGTTGAATAAACATCTGATTCTCCAACGAAACTTTCTAAACTATTTTCAGCAGACGTGCTATTAGTTTAATAATTTATACATTATCTTTGTATTCCAATAAAGTTTTTCAAATCAGCTTGGCTTTCTATATATGGCTCACAAAGGGCTATATGCATCCCAGTTTCAAGTACAAAACGTAGGCTTTCATGTTGTTCTTAACAGGGACAATCAAAAAAGTAGGACAATAGTTTAATGTAACAATGTTGCCCAGCTGTAGTTTTGTAAAGGAATTTCTTAAAGCCTCTGTTTAAAAGAACTATTTCGATTTCAATTTTTAAATTTTGTTATTGGTAATAGGCAAGGTCAGGATCCCTCCTCTCCAAACACATTGTCTCCATATCGTTTGATTGCAGACATCTCTACCATAAACATGTTCCAATGCCTTCTCATCTAAGTGATGAAAATTAGCAGGCTAGTTCACAGTATCATCCGTCTTTTAAGATGGTGTGGCCATGCATCCTAAGAAATTGGATATATAGCCTCAGCTTGTGCAATCTGTCAAGAGGAATTCCCCAGACTCTTGTAAATTGATTCTTTTATTACTTCATTATTCCCCGAATGCAAAGTATTTCCTGCAAAGGGTAAAAAGCAGAATTACTAATGCCTCTCAGAACCTAGAGGGAATTTCTTGCCATATAATCTGTTTACTCACTCACCCCAATTAATTCCTAAGCCTGAATTTTAAAACTTAAAAAAAATATATTATTAGAAGTTTATCTGATGTTATGATACACAGTTCAAAAGCATCACGTGAGCTAGAAATGATTCTGGGTTTTTACCAATGTTGTACATCTTTCCATCTTTATAGTCCTGATGTTTTGAATTTAGAAGTTGCAGTAGTTTTAGGAATGAAAGGTTTACTGAGAACACCATTTCGAGATGGGATTTACTTGAATTCCCACTACCTTGCATTCTGGTGACCTATTACATGAGGGTCTACTAAGTCAGAACGGGCCAACACAACACTTTCTCTACAAACCTGTCCAAGAAAAAAATCAAGCCCTTAATTTCATGTTTTTCAGACATCTTCAATAATCCTGTTGCTTTCTGGAGATGTGATATGGATAAGAAAAAAGAATCTGTAAATAAAAGATGTCAGTAATTATGCATTTGAATCGTGTTTTGCACATCTGACCCTTAGCCTGCCTTGTCTTCACAGTGATGTTATTTAAGTAATGTTTAATATAAACTTTGTCTAGGTTTATATTGAATTCTAACTAACACCAACAAAACTTGAAAAATGGAAAAAGGGCAAGTCTTAAGAAAAGCAGGAACAAACCACTATGGGCCAGGATGGCATTGCTTGCTGAAACTCCTTTACAGGGAAATTGATTCTAGCCAAAGGGAAGCTGACACTGTTCAGAGCTATTTTCTTTTTCAACACAATAGATCAACTTGGACATACAGAAATGAAGCCAAAACCACCAACAAATCCTCTCTGAGCCATTCTACCATTCAGATTCTGAGTGTCCTCCTCCTATTTAGTCAAAATCATCACAGAGAACAGGCTATTAAAGATCAAGCCAAAATTAATGCTGATAAATATGTGATCAGAGAAAGACAGAGTCCCCAGATAAAAGATTAATAATGGTTGAATGGTCTTAACATATTTCCTTTGATTCGTGGGAGCATGCTTATAGCACAGGGAAATGCCATTGCTTTCAGATGAAACAAATGGCTCTGTATTGACTATTGAAAGCAACAGATGTTCTGCAAACCAGTACTTCCACAAAGGGACAGTCTTGGAACTATTTTGTAAACAACCTAGCTTAAATTTTAATACATGCACTTCGAGGATGGCTGTGTGACAGAAGCTTGTACAGATGGGTCTGGGAAGCTGTGCCATACAAAGGGCATCTAACTGAATTTGGAAAGCCTCAAGCAACCTGACTTGTGTGTGAAGGAAAGTCTGAGTGCATTTGCCCATGCTTGCATATTTTCTCTGTGTGCGTCTTTTTTTGTACATGCATATTGACATATATTATACTCATGTTTACAGACAGAAATTCTTAAAACCTCTTGAAAATAGCTATATCTGTCAGAAGATAGATAAGCAAATAATATAAAATTATATACATGCCATTTCTGATTCTTTTTCCCATTTGACTGTTCTTTCTCTTCACTAAATGATGAGCTTATGAATGGATACTTAATGAAAATGTGGTTGAAAAGCAGCTGAAAAACTCCAGTGATATTGTGAAGCCATTGAATGGATGTAGTTGGGTCCTGTGCCTCAGGTGCAATTCCCACAGTGTGCAGCTTCCAAGTTACATCAGAGCACTATGAGGTCCTTACCAACCAAGCATTTTATGATGGTTTGTAATGAGAACAGCAAAAAAAGAGATGCCATTTCAGGGGAAACTGCTCTGATAAACAGATGTCCATCATGCAGCAGACACACATACATCTTAGGGATCTAATTATTGCCAACTCTGCCTACATACTGTCAGGGAGCAGCAGGGGCTGCTGCACCCCAAGGAACTGGCACTGCTGCAATATCACTGGAGCAGGGATGGATGGCCCCAGGCTGGGTGGAAATGGGACTTGTGAGTCCATGAGAGGTGGTGGTGGTAATGGAGAGCAGGTACTCAGGACATCTCAGAAGCTTCACACTTGACGTGTCACCATTTACTCTTGGAAATCAGAGCCCTGTAATGAGCTGATGTTTAGCTAACACAAAGCAATATCACTGGGTATATTTCTAATATTTTCTCTCAGATTTTATCCTGTTTTCAACTGTAAACAGAGCAGTACACAATTCTTTGATGAAGTTTCAACAGCATTTTATCCTTCCTCCCCTCTCTCACCTGTGGAGAGTGGAGAACCCCCAAAGGATGCTGTAGCAAGACCATATTACCTATAAAATCCTTGTGGGGTAAACAATCCCACAGGCTGACAAGTTAGTAAAATAAATTGAGAAGTCATCTTGGTTCTCACTGCAGCTAGTGGTGTGCTGCATGGTGCGACATCAGCTGCTGTAAGGACTGATACTAGCTGTTGAACTACAAGGTGCTTCTCCAGTACCTGTTGAAGGGCTTCACCCAGAAAGTCAATGCAAATCTGCACAAAATGTTTTACACATTGGCTCTGATGACCCCAGGAGATACGGCAGCTTTATTTTATAAGGATTTTTGTGACTACCTATCATCTACAGCATAAGTCATTGTCTTACTTAAGAACTTCCACCTGGCTTACAATATCAAGAAGAAAAGTGCTTAACCCCCTTTACGATTTTTTTTTAAAAAACATCCCAATGAAGAAAAGAATGAATCTCCTCTGGAAAAGGCTACTCTCTTTTTTTGGGTTAGGGTTTTTTACCGAATTTTCTTTTGACATTTCGTTTGCAAGAACAAAGGTTGCAGAAGGACTGAATGTTTTGAAGTTTTGTATATCCTATGCATCTCTCTTTTATTAAACAGAAAGAAATACTGAAGTTAAATAGTTTTGAACTCAGTGGCCTTATCATTTGCTTATTTCAGCAGTCAGTATCATGAATAGCCACATTTCGAGGCAGCACTCTGCTCTTCAGTTACACATAGAACTCAAAGGTCAAGATTAACAGCAGTGCTCTTATGCATGTGTTTTAAACTAAAAAAGTAGTCTGTTAATTGAGACTGTACACAAGCACACATGGTTATCTGGCCTTGAGGTTGGAGTTAATGTTTTTCTTTACTGAAATGGACATAAGCCATATTTTGAATCTCACTGAATAAATAGGCTTTAAGAATGTACTTCAGTGCCTTTCCATTCCTTCCCAGAGTCTGAGCCCTTGAGAATTAATGTTGCTGACTTAGGAACCCAGGAAAAAGCAAAGGCTTGTTTATCTGTCACTTGTGAGGTAGGTAGTTGAAAAATACCAGGCTGTTTCAGTTAAATTCCAGAGAGAGGAGGAACTGTTAAATATCTGTTAGTAAAAGTAATATGTATGAGAAATGGATTACTGCCTATTTTGACTGATTTGACTAAGAACATATGTTGTGGTGAACCTCGTTACGGTCATACATAATACTGACTGAATGCTAGTGAGGTAATGAACAGGCAAAAAAAGAGAGAAAATTAGACTAATGCCAATCTACATGACAATGCAGATTTCCCATTTCCAGAGAAATGCTATTTGAGATGTATTTTTACAGATAAAGAAAGATGGCCCTTAGGTAGCACATGCAGTGGTGTCATGATCCCTCCAGGGACAGCTCTAACAATTGTGCTAGAGCCTTTCTCCTTCAAAGAGAGTAATTTGCTTTGGATTTAGATAAGTTTGCATCCTGAATGCAGATATGATCATAATTAATACAAGGAAGGGACAGGCATAATACTACTATTATGGTTATACTGCAAAATCCATTAAGTTTATAGGAAGCTCCTGACAGAAATAGCTTGCCTTCTTAAATAGCACTAATGAAAAAAAGGAGGACAAAAAGTCATTGATAAACTGCCACCACCTCTATGTCCTTGCAATATATTAGCTCAAAATAGCACATTGATGATGTATGAATCTATAGAATTACAACGGAGAAACAAGAAGTGTATGAAAGCATGCATTTCCAAGGGCATTTCCATTATGCAACCCACTACTGTGAGTCAATAGACTTAATTCATTATGTCACTGCCTGATAATTAAAAGGGGAGGTTTACTGAGGATTTTTGACTTCATTGATTTATCAAGGAATCAATGGGAAATTACCATTTTAAGAGTTCTGATACCCAGAATTATCCATCATACATTAGTGTTTCTCGATAATCAGGGCAAAGTTCCAGTGTTCTTTGACAGAAGCAGTGGTGACTCTCCCAGTTGCTATTGAAGTCAGTAGCATAATTCCTGCAGACACTGAAGAAAACCTTCATGGGATGATATTGATTTTGAAAGGGTTACCTATGTCTCTCAACTCTTAAGGACAGATGGCCTTAATTCTTGGCCAGGAATCTTGGCACTCTTCCAGAAGATGCTAACAGTCACTGTCCTAAATCACTGTCCTAAATCTTTTCCGGTGGCCTTGAGAAGAGACAACCTGCCCATATGTCTGTCCTGGTGACTTGTGGTACCACAACACACAGTAGTGCCTGTTTGCATGAGCCTTACCTGGCCTAGTGCTCTGTGCTGACTGGTCCACGTGAACCTCAAAATTAATTATTTTGATAAAAATCTTGGACCAGGATGGATTCACAGCCACTTAAGGAAGACACTGCTGTCGTCAGACTTGACTTGATGGTCCAGGCTGCCTTGGTGAATTCTGCACCGTGCATGGTCTTGAGGTCCTGGAATAAGCATAAATGCTCTTGATTTGGCTGCGGTCACATCCAAGCCCCTGCACTAAATGAAGAGTGAACAGATTGTGGAGGCAGTGCTATCAGCTGAATGGCAGGCCATGGTGGCAGACTGACATGGGGTTTGGCATGAGACAGAGGAGAGAGATGTGAGTAAGAAACTAATTACTGGCCCTAGCAGATGTCAGGTTACTTTATTAAAACCAGTTAATATTAGTAACACTAAATATAGTAATATTAATGTAACAATTTACTTTTGAAAAAAAGTCTTTGATTTAAATATAAATTTCATTTTAGTTTAAAATAAAATCCTACACAACCCTAGTGTAACTAATTTAAGACATTTTGTACAAACAAGGGCTCACAACTGCAGCCTCAAGAGCACATGATTTAATGCTTTCTAAGTATTATTTGCTTTCCCTCTGGCAGATATAATTAGTGGCTCCCTAACCCCCTCAGAGTCTGATTTGCCTTAATATACCATTAAAATTATTTTTTGGCTGTGTCACATATCTATAATTCTGATCAAGGACATACTGCATTGGATGAGTCTGCCCTGAGAGGTAATGCTGGGACTGACTGTTATTTCTGCCTTTGTGGTTATTTTTGCACCAGAAGGCTTATCCTGGCACATCTTGATGTTTTGGGTAGTATCCCAACGGAATTTAACTGGACTAGTTGCATAACTGAAGTGGACACCGTTTGGTCTAGTCAGATACATATGTGCATTCAACGTGAAGTATAAAGATTCACCATTTCAGTTTGTGCCCAAGTTTAAAATTTCTGGGGAGAGACAATGATCTCTCCAGCCTAATCTTTGTTTTGCAGCAGCTTGTATTCACAACTCTTCAAGTTTTGAGCAAGGTAACATCTCTGAATACCATCCACTGCTAAACATCATTTACTTTCCTAGCCCTTCCCTTTGGACTGGCCTTTTCAGTATTTGTTTGGGTTTGTTGATTTATTTATTTTTTTATATTTCCTTGTGTGCTACAAAGCATTCCAGGTACTTTGGTAAAAAGACAGGTAAGTGCCTGTCAACAGCAATAAAAAACCATAGCTATTCCATGGTACACAAACCCAGTAGCTTTCTGAGTGTTTATTAGTGATGCTCAAAAGTGATTAAAGAGAAATCAAGTCAGACTGACAATCTGTAACTCACAGAATGGCAATTCATTGCTATGCAGGAGTGAGCTATCCAAAACATAGGCTGAAAAACAAAGGGCTAATGCTGCTGATACACAAAAAAACTAGTTTAAGAAAACCCCAAATCACCTCTTTTCAGAGGCCATGACATTGTCTTGTTATTATGATGGTACTTGAAGTGCTTTTCTTTGAAGTTGCAGTTATAATTACATTGTAACTTTTTTTTTTTTTTTTCCTGCTGTGGCTGCAGTTAATGTTGAATTCAATATTTTGTTTTACCATTCATCTACATTTAGCCTGTATCTGGGGCTAAACTACAGTGGTTGCTCTATCACCCAATGACCCCTCCCCAGCAGAGAAATGGGATCAGAAAAAGAAGAGGAGACCCACAGGTTGAAATCAAAATAGATTTAATGAAACAGCCAAACTAATACCAGAGCAAGTGTAAAGTAAACAAAGTTATACTCAGCCCAGCAAATGTGCAGTAGCCACAATAAATATGAAAACAATCCTCAGGATAGGGAAGAGTAGTCCAAGTAAGAGAAAGGGCCCACACAAGAAACATCCTCCTTAGTAAACTTTCCCCTTTATCCTGAGCATGACATTTAGGGGATGGGCTAAACCCTTAGCCAGTTCAGTTCAGCTGCCATGGCTGACTCCAAACTGCAGGTCATGGCTGGCTTATGTTTCTAATCCTAGTGAAGCCAGGACAGCATGTTACCTTTTACCCAATCAAGTGAAGTATTTTAATACTTACTGGTAACGCTGTACCCCACTCCATTCCATGTTGCATTTCAAGTTCAAGATGGGGTGATTATATTGTGGCAAAAGCTGCTATTGTACTCTTCTGATAGACCATCAACCATCATGGAACGCATTTGTGCATGATACTTCTGAACAAGGGATTGTGTGTATATCCCTGGATTAAACAGATGTGGCAATCTGAGAATAGAATCATAGAATAGGTTGGAAAGGACCTCTAAGATCATAAAGTTCAGCCTTTCACCCAACACCTCTATGGCCACTAGACCTTGCTCTAAAGTGCCACATCTATTCATTTTTTTAATGCCTCCAGGGATGGTGACTCCACCACTTCCACGGGAAGACTGTTCCAATGTTTAACCACTCTTTCAATAAAGAAATACTTCCTAATATCCAATCTTAACTTCCCCTGGCGCAACTTGTGGCCATTTCTTCTTTTCTTGTCATTAGTTACTAAGGAGAAGAGGCCAACACCTGCCTCTCTACAATCTCCTTTCAGGTAGTTGCAGGGAGCGATGTAAGTGTTATGAGTTAGTGTTATTGTTATGAATGTTAGTGAGAAGGCAGAAGAGGAGGCTGGAAATGTAATGCTGACTTCAAAAAGTGGGTTTGGGGAAAACCTTCTGAGGATTGCCTTTTGCTGGAGCAGATGGAAAGTCAAGACATGTTAGGAGAGAAGCTATTGAGGAAGTGAAGACACCTGGAGAAGACACCACTGTCACGGCACAAGACTGAGGAAAGTAATGAACAACCAGCTGTTGTAGGAGCAAGGATTCTAAACACTCAAACCACCATGGTTTGGAGTGGAAGGAAAATCACCTTGTTGAAATTCCAGTGTTCTTATGGACTGGCATGGCTGCAGGGAGCCCTGGAGACGGCCCTTGTAATCCTTTAGGGGATGAACCAGCTTCCCAGCATAGACCTGACACTGGCTCTGTCTGTTCCCCCAGATGCTGAGTCCTCGATGGGGGGCAGGTTCCATTTGGTCCTGCTGCTGTGAGATGCAGCTCATTCAAACCCACAGACTTCACGTACAGGAGGGTGTAACTAGGATTTCTTTTTTTTTCTTTTTTTTTTTTTTAGCTCTCCAATCAGTCTGGAATAGAGAAGTCTTTATGCTCTACACTCCTGTACGTAAAAGTATGCTTGTAAATGCATTCATACATTTAGTGGACGGAAAATAAAATATATCAGTCATTCTTCTTGCAGATCTACATTTAAGACATTGAGTGAAAGGAAAATATATGTTAATGGCACAGTGTGTGGGAAAAAAAGTGGGCTTCTATGACTAAAATACTACTTTCTCAAGGAAAGTAGCTACTGTATGAAATATTTCATAATCCAGAGGAACCTCACAGATCTCTTTATCCCTCATCTCTCAAAATATTGAACATATAAATCATCTTGTAAAAATATGTGTCATTCAGCTTGCGCTTGAACTTATTCCTTACCTTGTCAGTTGCAATATGGACAGATTCCAGAGAAATAAATACATTCCAGAAAGGATATTCCACAAATAATGGAAACTCTCATGCTGAAATTTACCACAGGTCATCATTTCCACTAAAGATACTGCTTAGAAGAATAAGCAGAGAGAGATCACATTCTATGTATCTGGTCAGATATTGTTTCATGAATGACTGAATGTCTCCTTTGATGTATCTCATAAAGAAATTTCATTTTATGTATTGAGTAATCACACGATTCTACCAAATAGGCAGACTGGGGTTTTCTTTTGCAAAAATCTGATTTCAATGATCACATTTGGCATTATAATTTCAAGCCAGGACTTTATACAATTTTGCAAAAGCCCACCTCACCTGAGACTTGCATAACAAGTCATTACCCGTATTCTGTTGCCAGCACAAGAAATGTCTATATTGTCAGAAAGCTGTATTATGAATGTAGTAGCAACCACACAGATTAATTGGCATCTACCATATCTTATTGCCAATGCTTATAAACTGAGTATTTGGGATCAAAATGGAAAACAAAAATAAAAATACACTATGTCCGTCCCAAAGAGAATATTGCACAACCAGAGCTTTTTTCATAGTTGCAATGGTGAGTCTTATCATCCCTAATGACAAAATGGCAAAGAAGAGTATGAATCACATTAGGAGATGAAGAAACACAGCCAGTGTGGAGATTTTTTTGAGGCTCTCACAGGCTGATGGAAGATCTGGGAACTGCACCTGTTTAAAAGCTGCATAAAACAGCTATGTGCTGAAACACATCCTGTATTACAAGTTGTCCTAGTTTGGCTCGGGACAGAACAATTCTGTTCAGTGATTTTTACTTTTAAGCTAAATCTCTTCTAACTAGCTGCACTTTCTGGAGTTAACAGCATGTTTTTGCAGACAGTGCATGCTTCTAGCAGTGGTAATGTTGGCTAGCAAGGGATTCCATCCCATATATGTCATATTTGGTATAAAGCTGAGGGGTCACGAGAGTCTCTCTCTCTCTCTTGGGCTCTCAGTTCTGTTGCTCTCTCAGTTCCATTGCTTGGGTCCAGTTTTGGCCTTTGGCCTTTGGCCTTGGCTTTGATCTCAGCTCCAGCTTTGGCTTTGGCTCAGGTTTTATTTCCAGCTTGTGGCCTTCTGCTTCTTGCTCCCATTCTGTGCATTCCTGAATCCAACTCCCGGTTCCTGTCTGCTGCTGGACCCAGTCTGGGACTGCTCCACAGTATCAGTGGTGATGGTAGCGTTTTGTATGTTTGTATATATTCCATTTTATTATTGTTGTTTTCATTTTCATTAAAGCTGTTCTAGTTTCCTTTTCTAATCAATAAGTCTCTCTCCCTTATTCCCTTTCTTTTCCCCTTTGGGGAAGAATGCGGGTTAACAGAGAGCATCTGTTGCAGGTCTAGGGCTTCCCTGACTCCAAACTGTGACACAAGTCCAAAATCAGTAGGATTCTATTCTGTTCTACTGAAACTAGATGCATTTTTCAACTAATTTGAGGCCTCATGGTCAGAAAATATAGAGTTATTATGTGTATAAGTGTAATCAAAAAAAACCTTGAGATGCTGAATCTTGATATCATTCTCTCACTTGCATTTAAATACTTCAGGCTTGAGAAATACCAGATTACAATAGTGAGGGGGAGTCTTTCCTAACTAAGCAGACCCTTGAGTGTTTGCATGATTCTTTGTGTGAGACACTAATAGGAATATCAGCCCCAGATATATATACTTCTTACCAAATAATCTGAGAAAATCACAGAATCATAGAATCGTAGAATAATTAGGCTGGAAAAGACCTCTGAGATCATCGAGTCCAGCCTATGACCTAACACCACCACATCAGCTAAACCATGCCACTAAGTGTGGTACCCAGTCTTTCCTTAAACACCTCCAGGGATGGTGCCTCCACCACCTCCCTGGCCAGTTCATTCCAGTGCTTTATAACCCATTCTGTGAGGAAGTGCTTCTGAACATCCAACCTGCACCTCCCCTGGTGCAGCTTCAGGCCGTGGCCTCTCGTCCCTGTCTGAGAGAAGTGCCCATCCCTCTCCTGCCTACAACTTCCCTTCAGGTGGTTGTAGGCAGTGATAAGGTTCCCCCCGCTCCATTGTTATTTCAGGATTCTGGGATTATAACTAAGTAATAAGTGTGCTTTCCTGTGTCATACTATAATACTTAGTTGCTTGTCAGCAATATGGAAAAAGTTTATCAAAATCACGAAGGAGAACAAAAGTCATCTTTCATTTGTACGAATTGATCTTAATTAATCTCATTCATGTCTATATCTCATTGTTTCTGGCAATAATGAATACAGGATTGACCCAAACTTATACTATGAATCTGATACAAAAGGTTTTGGCAGCTTCACATTCAATAATTCACAGTAACATGCTGAACCCTTAGCACTGCTTCTCTGTGGTGCTGTAGTGCAAACTAGAAAGATAAATTGAAATTTAAACGAGATAGATAAATGAGCCCATTACCAAGGGTTTAGTTCACTGTCATTTTGAGATGACAGTTAAGACAAAAGATTTGTACTTTACTTGATATTACGAATCAGTCATTGTTCTAGAATTATTCAAGCAGATATGCTTTTAGAAATAATAATGTACTCAATTCCATTATCTTAGTATGTCTGGGCAACATTTTGCAGGCTATGCTATCAGCAGAAACACAAACAGGCACAATGCCTGTGCCATGGTAGGAGCCCATTACAAGGTCATAGACAGCCATAAATACTGCCTTCCAGTTTCTATACTTGCTGCACTACCTTTCTTTATCTACCTGGAAGTCTTATTTGGGCAGAATTCACATGCTTCATTCAACAAATCACATAAGGACAGTTTTGAAAAATGGGTGGTGCTGAGCCATCATCACCACAATATGTAGCTTAGATATTTGGAAAATTCTTCTTATTCCCGTCATTTTTGCATGTCAGCAACTGCTAAGCAGGTTGTCTTTGACCAGTCATGAAGGGTTCATGCTTCATAGGAATCCCCTATGACAGGTTTATATGTTATTGGAGATTGAAAGAAGTGTCTAAATTTCTCCTCTGGAGGGAGCTTGAGTCATGAGTTTGTTTGATTTTTCCTTCAGTGAAGCAGAGACCAGTCTCTCCAACAAATTCTCTAATTCCCAGGATAGTTTCTAGCATCAGAAAGGAAAAACTACTTCTTACAGGTCCGGAAAAGTCTGTTGCAAGTCAGGAAAACCTCTGCCAGGAGAGCAAGTTCTTCAAATGGAAGTGATTACCAACAAATGCAGACATACTACACGTGGGCTTCCTCCAGGCAATCACTGTAAAATCACTGAGTGCTTATCACAGTAAAGAGACTCTCATAATTTATTTAGGTTTATACAGTCTCTCAGAAATCTTGGATCATGCAGTTGCACTCGGTCTCCTTTTAATCATCGATATTGAAAATTTTCCAAAGAAAAATTACAATTTTAACTACTCAGTCCTCCCATGTCTTATGGGCTATCTTTTTGAATGTTTCACAGAATGCTCATTATATCCTTTCACTCTGAACTATTTTTCTGAACCCCAGTGGGTAGCCAGGGTTACACTTAAATTGCAGGCACTGTGACTGACCCTTTAACTCACACATTATTCCACAGCTGTAACAGAGAGCACACCTGACATTCATCTCCAGTGTGCTCCCATGACTTCCTACAAATGAGTCAATGACCTGCTTGCCTTTTTCCTTAAATTAGTGGAACCACTGAAAGAAAAGGAATCTGCATACATTTGATTTTTTTAAAAATTTTTTTTTTGAGCTTTACTTTATTACCCTGACAAGAACAAACCATATCAGGCTGTCATTTCTTGCACATTCAGCTGTAGATGGGTTTCCCAAAGGTCAAGTTATCTCATCCCGATACCAATATGAACTGAATAGTGAGCTGATGTAGCTCTCTGGTGAGACAGCAAGGCTGACTGAAGCAGAATTCAGAGGTCATTTTATTCTGGTATCAAAAATATGCCAAATCAGAAACAAAGCAAACATGGTGTAGGTCACTAATCTTTATAGAACGTTAGGAACTGGAATTATGTACTGGGTCAGGTGCCACGTTCAATAGAATAATGTGTTCAGCAGAAACCATGGATAACCCCTTGTGTCATCTTCCTTTGTGAATAGCTACAACAGGACACATGCACAAGAGCAGCTGCAAAAAAAAAGTTACTCTGCAGTAACCATGACATTTCAATGCTTCATATTCACTGAGCAGAATTGCAAGGATACAGGGGTTTGCTGCATGTCTGACATCTAAATCCTTACACAAGAACATAGTGAAGCTGAAGATGTATGTTCAGCTATGATTAGCCAAAAAGATGTTTTTTTCAAACCTTCATTGAGCACTACCTTCAGGGTAGCATCCTAGTTGCGTGAGAAGGAGGAGCAGGCCATTCTTCTAAGATGCTTGGTTTTACTGATTCCGCATATGAAAAGTAAGGAAAATCTCTGAACACCGTGACTACCTTTGTGATCTGAAAGCTGTCCTTGAGGGACAGATATATACTGATGAAAGAATCATTTACTGACAGAAACTCTCATAGATCAGCTTCATTCTATGCCCAGGCTTTAGATGAGAAGATTTTTCTACTTCAAACCATACCTCAACACCACAAATAATTCTAATTCTGCAACTCCAGTTAGTGGAAACCAGCAGCTGCTGAGAGGGGTCTTTGTGAAGTTCCCAAGTAGGAGCAGAAAAGCCATGCTGAAGAAGAAAAGTGTGTAAAGAATTATTCTGCACCAGCATTTGGTTCTTCCTTGTCATTCTCTATACTGTCTCTGGCCTAAGTACATCAGAAGAATGGAGAAGAATGGACTGCAGGAAAAGTTTACTGGGCTGAACAGTTTCCTGCTTGCTGTCAACTGTTAAGAAGCCCACAGGAATATGTTGGGCAGCCAAGCAGATGAAATTCCCATATTCCAGTGTTTTGCCTTTGTTTGGGGCACCCAAGAGTTCAGGAAGCATATTTTCTTACCTTCCACTAAGACTAAGGTGCAGCAAACAATCCTGCGCCTTGCATGAGAAGCCTCAAAGATCTGTGTTGATCATCCTACATACAATGGCACGTAAGATGAACCCAAACCTTTTGAGTATCCTGAATGAATCTGCTATAGAAAAAGAGCATGGAGTCTGCCTGCTTACTCTTGCATATAAGAGATTAAAGCGCTCTTAGTCACAGTTCTCTTAGGTAGTTAACCATAGTGATTTTT
>WEIS01021966.1:0-22090 GCA_013389965.1 Todus mexicanus | reverse complement strand
AAAAAGGAAAGAGAAAAGGAAAAAAAAAAAGGAAAATGTTCCATGTATCACTTTCATCTTCGAAATGGTGACCTTAAGTGAGCTCCTGAAAAGAAACACCTACATCTCGAAATTAAGCATTCAAGACATCACTGTGATAATCCAGTTTACCTACGGTAGGAAATGTAAAGGAAAAAAACATCTTGTAAATAACATTTGATGCCACTGCTGTCAGGCCTTGGGGCTGAGGTTGGATTTCTTTTGTCCATGTGCAGTATTACTGATTAGTGCTATACAATGGTGTCTTTGGACCATAAGAATCTGAATAAAAGCTCATACTGCAGCCAGGATTTCACCAGGATACCACTGCAAACTGGACTGGGTACTGTGCAAAACACTTCGGCTAAAATCTTTGTAACGTTTATATCTATGTGTGTGTATATATATAAATTTTTGTATCTAATGATCCATTCAGACTAATTGGTTCATAGATCTCTGAGAATTTTGGTCTGACTTTTCACATGCATAAAACGAGGATAGTAATGCTTCTGTGGTATTTGTGAAGACCATTTAGGCCTGCCATTGAGGAGTGCCATAGAATTGCAAGGTGTAATTTATTATATTAGAGAAATCTCAACTATCACTGAAGTGCAGCCACCAAAGGGGTGAAAATTCACTGGGAAACCATTTTGTGTCCATGGTCCTACCAAGCACCACCTTTCAGAGAAGTTCAAGTAATCCAAAGCAACGTTAAACAATGATAAAATAGATGAAGAAATCATCAGATCCATGTGAGACATTTATATCAAAGGTTGCATGCAGCACTTCCATGAGATGTTTCCACGTCTCAACCGGCTGGTCACATATATACTTCTAGTTCGGATCATTGTTGCAAAGAAAGCTATTGAGGTTGTGGAGCAGATACAGAAAAGTGCAACAAAACTGGTTAGGGGATTGGAGAACATGTCTTATGAGGAGAGGCTGAGGGAGTTGGGTCTGCTCAGCCTGAAGGAGGCTGAGAGGTGACCTTATTGCTCTCTACAACTACCTGAAAGGAGGTTGTAGATATGCGAGTGCTGCCTCTTCTCCGTAGTAACTAATGACAGGACAAGAGGAAATGGCCACAAGTTGTGCTAGAGACAGTTCAGATTGGATGTTGGGAAAAATGTCTTTATTAATAGAGTACACAGGCTGCCCAGGGAGGTGGTGGTGGAGTCACTGTCCTCGGAGATGTTCAAAAAAAGAATAGATGTGGTGCTTCAGGGCATAGTCTAGTGGCTGAGGAGGTGTTGGGTAGAAGATTGGACTTGATGATCTTAGAGGTCCTTTCCAACCTTAGTGATTCTATGATTCTATAAATACTTAACAGGATATCTCAGAAAAGATGTTCTCTTAATCGTGCTAATTTAGCATTTTTGCAACGTATTTACAGATTTTATATTTTTATTACTACCTCAGAAATTGCAGCAATGGCTTAGTGAAAGATCTCCAAAATATGTACATAGTCTGTGCTCTAATATTTATATGAAATTCAGTAAACTAGTTTCCCTTTCAAAAACACTGCAGATATCTTTTTGAATACAGGTGAAGTGATACCTGAGGAATTTTTATACCCTCGAGGTCAAACAAGCTTTGTGAGCTTTAATGGAAGCGGATTATTTTACTATCCATGGGTAAGATTCCTGGGCTGGTCAGCATTGGCGATTTTGGTATTTTGATAGTAGCCAATTTCCAATTCATTTACTCTTTGTTTCTGACTGAGACACCACAGAAATGTTACCGTTTACACTGGTATTTAGGACTTATATTGAAGAAATAATAACAGGTCTGTTTGCCCACTGATGGAAACCAGCTAAAGGAAATTGCATCCCATCTGAGGGGTTTTTTTTCCCTTTCTTTTTTTTTTTTTTTTAACTCAAAGAGTGTATTGCTCTGTAGTCATTCAAGTGGAAAAAATGAGATAATCATTTTATGTGAAAAATTCTAGGAGTCACCTATCAAAAAGATGGAGACAAGGGTCTATTTGGATTATGACACACTTTCCCTTGTGCTTCAATACAGTAAGAGTTGTATTGAAGTCAGCTCATAACACCTGCAAGGTAGTGAGAGGAAACCTCTTACACTATTTGCCAATATTGGCATTTATCACCATTTATTTTTCAATTTAGTGATTAAACATGAGACTGCCCAAATATATACTATTGAGAAATTGAAGATAAAGATAATAGGATAATATCCAGCAGGAGAGAGGCACAGGGTTGTGATGGGAGCATCAGGTAGCTTATTCCTTCTTTGTCTGCAGATGTCAATACATTCCCTTTCTAAGAGCACAACAAAGAAATGTATCAGTGACCTTAAATTACTTTTGCAGTCTTTACAGAGCATCTCTCTAAAAGCAAAATAAATGGAATCCGCTGGGCAGCCAAAAGGAAAACACCATCTCAACATATTTTGCTCTGCTCAAGACAAAACACACTAATCCCAACTCAACCCTCTGTCACTGTTTCTATTGTCTGGCAGAAACTGTAGAGCCTCGCAAACAGTGAGCATCTGGGTAGCTCCTGGTGAAAGGAGAGCAGATTGGGAAGAAATTGGTTGTGTAGCCTGTGGAAAATGGGAATCTGGTCTTAGCTGCAGGAGATCCTCACTCTGATGTAGCTCAAGACTCTGAAATCTATGGACTTGCTGTCAAGTTATGCTGGGTAATGACGAGAAAAATTCTGACCCAAACACTGAGGAATAAGAGCTGGGTGAGTTGTAGCTGGTTTAGAGCAACAGGACCAACTGAGTGGAATTTTACATGGAGTCCCCAAGCTATCCTTTTAATCCTGTAGAAGAGAAAATAAGTAGATATGGGCTTCTATTAATGGTTAACTAACACTTTTTAAAGCACAAAAATGACTGCATGTGAGGTATTTCATCTCCTCCAAAGGAAGCGTGTAATTTCTTCACCTTAAAGCTCGATATACTTGGACTGGTCAGTCCTGAGAGGGGCCAGAGAAGAAGGTTGCATAGTTACAGTAATTGCTTTTTGTTGCAATCAGTAACCGAAGCCAGTAGCCAAGTACCTTTAACTTTCCATTTAAAGTGCAGATGAAACTATTCTCGCAACCATAGGCACACCTCATATTCAGTCTTTAATCTGAACAATACATTTCAGCGCTATCTCCTGTCTCTTTGAACTCTGCTATGAGAAGGACAGAAAGCGCTGCCCAGGCAGGGATAATGGCTCCTCGGAATGGAGAGACCCGCATGGTGCCGAGCCAGTGCCAGCGGGGGTGAGGGACGTGTTTGATTTCTTCTCTCTTGCCCTTCACGTGTGGCATGCTCTGTGATAACCTTTCTAAATCCTTCTCGGAGCCTCTTGTCTGTGACTTCCCAGTTGGTGGTCTTTTCTGACCCGCCATGAGGGACAGACATCCCCATGGCCTTCCTGATCTCCTCCTCAGACCGTGTCTATCAAATCTGGAGCCTCAACAAGGTAATAGCATGGTTTCCATGTAGAGAAGTGTTTGTTGAAAGGCTAGAAATGGTTGGCAGAGCTCAGAGATGAGATCAGGGCCAAATGGTTTTGCTTCACGTGAGGCTTCTGGAGCCTCTCTCCTGCATCATGCAACTTCATGGCAGTCTTGAGACTCCGGTGTCTAATGTGATTGTGATAAAATTACAAAGCAATTGCTTCCTACTGTGGTTGTGACCATCATTTCTATCTGTAAAACTAAGGGGTTTGTTTTTTCAGAGCAATACACAAGGTGGGGATTTTTTTTCCTAAACTTAAACTATTTATGATCTAGCTCTATACTTCTTGGCATGTCCATTTCTTGCCATGACATTGCATCAAAATATCACAGAGGTTCAGATTAAAAAATAAAAAAATAAAAATCAATAATACTTCAACCTGTTTGTAGTTTAAAGATGTGTGAAGTTTCTTTATTCACTTTGATTGTATAATTTTGATTTGGGTACAAGATGAATTTGGCCATTCCCATGAAGTTTATATAAAAAGCTCTTTTACGGTGGCTTTTCAGTTTTGGAAGGAAACACAGAGGCTAGGTCTGCAATAATTGTAAAGACGTCTGTGCAGGAAGATAGATGCTTTCAATTCAGTTGCTCTGAATTTTTCATATTCTCCTTACGTAGCTTCAGGTGCATGGATGGAAGGCATTTTTCCCACTGGAGTTTTGGTGCCAATGTGATAAGAATGTGAGGACTGATCGTATTCACTGTCCTCATCACTTATTTATCACCACTTAATTAAGTTATTATGAAGTCGTCTTTTCTTTCTTATTGGCAGTGAGGATGCAATTAATTTTCTTAGCCTTTCCTTCATAACCAGGATTCCTGACATACAATTTCTCTGCTCAAGCTGCTCTTAATCCAAAGACCTTCTGTTATCCACAAGATATTTTGCAATGACCAATTCCAAACTTATCCTAGGTAAAGCTGCACCAGCACAAAGCTTCAGGGTTTTATTTTATTTATATTCACTTCCTCTGGCCATACACCCAAACAACCTGCTGTATTTCTTTGCTGCTTTTCTATTATGCATTACAAGGTGAAGAAATTGCCTAATCTTTTGTTTTCACTTTCCTTTCTCCTGTATCTCTTACCTGTTCTAAATTGCCCTTCAAGTCTTTCTCTCCCAAGACATTTTTCTCCTAATTATTACCACTGATTGGTCCAGTAGTCAAAAAGTGCACAGCAAAGCCTCTGACAGAATATGCTGGCATCTCCATTGCCAATAAAAGCTGTCTTGGGAATGAGAGAAACCACACGTGGACTATACACAACAGCATCAGTTTTGCATCTCTGGACTCTCCTGACCACACGGCTGTCACAGTTGGGGGTCAGGGCACCCCCAAATCTGCAACAGAACGCTCTCNGGCAAAATGGGCCGAGACCCTCGTGATCCCTCAACTTTATATCGAATAAGACATATATGGGATGGAATACCTCCTTAGCCAATTTAGGGTCACCTGTCGTGTTCTTCTCCTCCCTGAAGGTGCAGCCCTTACTTTCTGTACCCCCCAATGTGGTACACAAGATCTACTAGTGACCTTGGCTCTCATACCAATCCTTGGTACTAACTATAAACATGGAGCGTTATCAGTGCTAGAAGCAGACACTGTCTGCAAAACAAGCTGCTACATTTCAGACAGTGCAGTTAGTAAGAAGAGACTGAGCTGAAAATTAAAAATCGCTGAACAGAATTGTTCTGTTCTAACCTAAACTAGGACAATGGCAAAAGAGCACCCAGCTGCTAAAAGGAATCTGAGTTTGTAAGAAAAGAAACAATAGGAGAGCTGATGTTTCACTACATATTTTAATGTCTCATTTACTCTGAGTAGGACTTCTCAGTTATTATCAAGGAAGATTTTCAGAGTTCAGGGTTGATATTTAAGGGTTTTCTCCTTTTCATGAAGCTATATTTACCTAAAAGTAAAGACTTCCCTCAGGATTTTCCAGATCCCCTCCATTCATTTACTCTCTGTTACATCCTTCCCTTCTAAACAAATGTGACTTCTGTTTTAATAACTTGCTCCATCTGGGGTCAGATTAAGTGATTCATCAGCTTCCATTCTGTCTGGCAAAACCACCGTGCTTCTTAAAATATTTGTTTAATACTGCAGTGAGAGAAGGTTCATAATCCTCAGACCTCAATTGTGAAATATTAATAACAGAAATCACTTTGCAAGAGGTGAAAGCATTTTTTTTTAACTCAAAGAGGTCTCGCAAGAACATCAGAAATTACAAAGAAATTTGGACACTTCAAAACTGACAAAAACCAGCAGCCAACAGTTCTAACAGTCTGCTGAGAACTACGAGATCTCCTTTGCAGACAAGCAAAACCCACAGAAATCCTCATCCTCCCAAAACTACCATGTGAAGGGAGTGATGCTGGCTGCACGTCAGTGTGAGAAGGTAAATGTTCTAGCAAGGTGTTCAGGGGTTTGCTTGGTGTGTAGGAAAAGCTCTCCATCCTCTCCTCATTCTGTAAACCTGCAGAAGGCTTTACTTTCCAGCCCTGTCAATCTGGCCACTTTCTGCAAATGTGTATATCCACGTTCAAATGAAAAACATGGCATTTAGCTAATTAAACTCATGCCAGGAGAAGCACACAGAAAGCCAAAAGCGGTTGCGTTGAGCTCCTGGAAAGGGAAGGAAGGAGTGGCAGAGAGTGCGGGGCTGGCAGCAGCCGGGATTGGGGCTGGCAGACAACGGCAATGGGAAAGTTTAATTTTAGATAGTGGGAGCAAAACACTGAATCACTTGGGGAACTAAGGACTGCANAAGCCTGGCCTGGTTATTCTTCTTTTCTTTTTCCCTGGGAAACAAAAATGCTTTTAGTTCAGTCCTGTAAGAGGCAAAGATGCTTTCAGGGCAGCAGCCTCTGGGCCTCCTCAGACACACTCCCATAGAACAAAGAGAAGAAAAAGTTTGATGATAATAATAAGTAATTATAATTAGCACATATTTAATGCTTTACATTTTCGAAGCACTGCACAAATATTAGCTAATGAATATTTGGTAAGCAAACAGATTTTAAGCTTCTAGAAAGGATTATTATAAACTAGGAGGAAAATATTTTACAATATTTGGCCAACTTTTTCTCGTTCTAACATTTACAAGGTTATTAGGCTTTGCAACACCTGTAACTTAATCATAGCAAACCATTTTGTACGTGTTACTTCTACAATATTTAAAGCTTTAATTAGAATTTTAAGGATTTAGGGCAAATATTGCAGGGCTTCAAGGGGCCTGGCAGAAAGATGGGAACAGACTTTGAAGCAGGGCCTGTGGGGAAAGGACAAGGGGGAATGGGTTGAAACTGAAAGAGGGAGATTGAGACTGGAGAGAAGGGAGAAATTTTTGGTGCTGAGGGTGGGGAGAGCCTGGCCCAGGTTGCCCTGAGAGGTGGTCGCTGCCCCATCCCTGTCCCCATTGCAGGGGAGGTTGTTGGGGTCTCTGAGCAACCTGCTCTAGCTGCAGATGGCCCTGCTCCCTGCAGGGGGGTTGGACTAGATGAGCTCGAAAGTCCCTTCCAACCCAAACCAGTCTGTGATTCTAGGTAATAGAAACCCAGTTAATACCATCACAGACACCTCCTCATAGGAAACATACAGCTGAGACCGCAGAGGTGGTGTAGCTGCTGATATGAGCCACTGTCTCCTCCAGGAGCTGAGGTCAGCATCACTCCTTTCCTGGAATCCTATCAGCTAAGGTGAACCAGAACAACATACCTTTCCTTCTCAGCCATCCTGGAGATAGAACAAACACAGGATCAGATATTTCTCCTTGTCATGGGTGGTATTTCCTGTGCTTCATAGTATTGATAGCACAGACATAGTGATTGTGCCCAAACCTTTCAGAAGATCTGGTAAATCTTTGATGTTCAGCCACCTAAATGCTCAGTAAGACAAACTCCTCAGATTTAAAAATTCTGATGTATATAGTCAAGGTCTTCTAATGAGCTTTTCTGATGGGCTATACTTGGTCTCTTCGTTCCTTGTTTTTGTCCTTGAATTTGAAGTTTTGATTCATTACCTTGTGCAAATTCTCCTCCGCTCCATGGCAAACAATTTCATAGTAGTGTCTCCCCTGTTTCATTTGTATCCAGGCTGCCTTTTTTAAGCCAGCACACTCTTATCTCTTCGTAATCAATTTTCTACTTTCTAAATATCCCCAGTTTTGGCACCTCTGTAGCAAGCTTTCTTCACATGAAGCGATTAAAGTGTTCAGCTTGCTCTTTCTTCCTTCACCTTGTCTGCTTCAGTTTGTGCTTTGAGCAGTAGCCGGGCAGTGTATATATCTTGCTTCTTAAATTCTGCAGATTATGTGTGATCTCTATATTAAGTTTCTCTTCCAATTGCTTCTGCTCCACTATCCTTGCACAATATGCACTCAGCATCTGCTTCTGCCATTGCCTCTGAAAGCAGAAGTGATTTCTCCTGCCAATTTTCCACTTCCCAAAAAGAAACTGTTCTTTCAAGGCTTGATCTTGTTGTGTGCTTTAAAGTCAGTAATAATATAGTATACACGACATGTTACCGAACTGGGGATAAAACAAGAAACACAGATAGAGCAGCCAAAATATTTAATAACAGGCTCTAATATGTGCTGTGCTTGACAGGCCAAGGGAAATAGGACATTTCTTGACATGGCAGCAGGCTCTGCCAAGAGGCAATCAGGATCCCAGGCACTCAGGGCAGACAAAAGGGGTTTGGATGTGAAGCCAGGTACAGGGAGAGGTCTGCTTTTCTGACTTTTTAAAATAGTTCTTTCTGGTTGACCAGAGGTTTAGTTATTTCCAATTACCAGTGCACAGAAAAGTAATTTTCCCATGTATTTTTTGATAGGAAACCTGTCCTGCGTTGCAGGGATGTTTTGATAGTTTGGAAAGTTCACTTCAATTTCTTGTATCTCTTCTTCCCCTATCACAGTTTGACATCTATTTGTAGTGTAAACCTCTCGGGCTGGGACGGCCTCTCACTTATCATGAGGAAAAATAATGAATATATTGTTATTTACGTTATCTGGTAACCATATGTAAAGACAATTCGAGTGCAGGATGGAAGCTAATTTTCTCTCTGGCTAGACCTTACATTTAAGGTTTCCCTAATTGGAAAGTACGTTTATTCTGTGCCCAGCGTAGTGGATCGTCAGTTTGATGTAAAGGCTTTCGGGCTCTCCATTCATACAAATAATCTGACATAAACAGCTGCTGCACTTAATTTTAGATAGGGATAAAGCTGAATGAAGAAAAAAAAAAAAGTAACCAAAAATGAGAGTGGAAAAAATCAAACTAAATGGTGTTTGAGGGTTTTGTTGTTGTTGTTTTAACATACTGACTAATAATTTCCACTATCGTAACTTCTTCTCTACCGTGCTGAACGTCATCAATGTCCATACAATGCAAAAAGGCAATCCCAAATTAAGTAAGGGGTCATCTCAAATTAAGGAAGGAGTCATTCCTACAGTATTTCCGGTTAATTGGAAATATAAAGCACCATAAGTGTTAATCAAAAGTGAGATTTCTGATTTACTTTTGGGGGTCCATGTAGTCTTGATGAACTTTAAGTTCCCCAGCTCCTGAGGATGCAACACCTACATATTTATGATCCCATCCACCTCAACTGGCCATGCATGATGAACGTTTGCTGCGTTATCCCTTAGACAAGGCAACAAAAGAATATGTGCTCAAAGCTTTGCAAGTGAAAATTCAGGAAGAAAAAGTCATAAACGGGAAACAGATTTCATTCCTTCTGTGAAGACTCAGGTTCAGCCTTTAGCCTTTAAAAATCTTACAAAAAGGCAAAGCTGATTCTTATACCTGCTGGAAAAGGTACTAAACTGTTTAGATGGAAGGTATCATCAGGCTGCTTCTCAGCAGGGAGCCCTGATTCATCAGCATCAGGGTTTCCCCAAAGCTTTCTGCCTACATCTTCTACTTAGCTTGGCAGGGACATTGTCACAGAATAAAAGACTTCTTCCTCATGTCAAAGGGCTGGTATTCATCAAAATGATAATACTTTTTACCTAGAGCACCTTTTAGATGAGGTTCATGAAGCCTGTAAAGAAGATGATGATAAAGAGAAAAGCGTTACAAGATTTCTTATTATATTTTTGGCACTGAAACTGATACTACGTGAAATGGAAGATTTTTCTTTTATAAGTTTCCTTTGGCTTTTACTTTATAAATATTCTTTGGCTAAGTCAGTGAACTTGTTTTCACATAAAGCATAATCCAAAACCTGTTAAGGTCAACAGAAAGCTTCTTATTAATTTCAGCAGGCTTTGGATAGAGCTCCAAGTGCAAAACCGCTCACTGAGCCAAATAAAAAGTTTTTGTATGGCAAAAGCAGGATTCACACCTTGCAGGATCAAGCACCACCTGATGAGGACAGTCTAAAATTCAGTAAATCTTCCAGGAGTCCTTCCACAGTTATAGGATTGGGATCAAGTATGTTGTATCCAGCCTGCAAAATGGACGGTGTTCTCTGACCAGTGCTGGGCCCTTCATACCTTCACCTTCTTGGAAAACATGTGCTGTCCTAAAAAGGGGCTTTCTAACCCTCTGGAGCAAACTGCATTATCGTAGGAAGAACTGAGAGTGAAGCGGTTCAGGCACAGCTTGTTACATCCCTACAAACCCTCTCCAGATCTCCAAACCCAACACTAGCCAGCCTTGCCGTTGATACGCAGGGTTTTCTCCTGAGGCAGGGAGTGTCTGGGTGGTTGTAGTACGACTACATGGTCATTTTTCACATTTCCTCCCCTAATTACCTTTTGTTCCTCTGCTTTCGAACCTAATGATACTGCCAGCTTCAGTTTCTCCTGCCATTTGTTAGTTCCTGCCTCCTGTGTTCCTACAACCCTTAACCCAAATCCTGCTTCACACCTCAACTCAGCCACAGCTGGAAAAGGTCTGTCTAAAAACCAAGGCAGGTTTGTCATACTGTTGCTTGAGTTGCTTTTGGGGTGCAGGGTATATCTAGGTTAAAATGTGAGACTAAACTCAGCTATGGTTTGAAAGAATAAAAGGAGTTTGAAAGGTCTATTTGTCTCTTGTCAAGGAAGAAATCCCCTCTCAACTTCAGAAGTAGCAGAAGATGAAGCAGCAGCAAGTTTTCCACAGTCCATTGACAGAGAAGTCTATTAACTTTTTATCCCCAAATACATTTTAATATTTAATTTGACTATAAAAGCTAAGTTATCTGAATGCCAATAAGTGATCAATAACTCCGTTGTTTCATTGAACTTAATTTTTGTTTTAATTTTTTAAACTGTAGTTTTTAAAAAAATAGTTTCAGCACAAAATTACCCATTTGATTAATTTGTGATTTTTAATAGCTTCCATTTTTAAGGCCCCTTCCAATGAATCCCCATCACTGGACGTGTTTAAAGGGCATTTAGATGTGGTACAAGGAGATATGGTTTAGGGGTGAACTTTGCAGAGTAGGGTTGACGATTGAACTCGATGATCCCAAGGGTCTTTTCGAACCTCAATGGTTCTGTGATTCTATGGTTCTGTTTCCACCGAAAAATCTTCTCATTTGGGAAGGGTTTTAATGAATAGTGTGAAGCTCACATGAAAATACACTCCTGCTCTCCAATGGAAGTTCTTATTATTTTACCTTTTGAAAATGTTTGCCAACATCTCTCAAATGAGGAGCTTGATTTGGTGTTGCTGCTTTAGTGAATTATCATTACGATGACTTTTATTCTCCACTTCAAACATTAGTTTCTAAAACAATTGGGTTTTATAGAAAAGGAGTAAAGCTCCAGATTCTGAGCTCCTGGACAAGCTCACACCCAAGATGTACTGTCCAAGCGACTTGCAGAAGAGATGAGTTCTTCCATTATCCTTCACTGGTAAAGACTCATCTGTCAGCATCAGATGAGAGAGAGCTCATGGAAAATCTCTGCCACTGGGTTAGTACCAAAGTGGGTCTGGGTTTAGTCCTCTCCCTTAGCAGAGAATTGCAACAGAAATAATTTTCTAGGTGCTTTGAACGCTTTATCTTCCACTTGTGCTCACAGATAAACTGACCTGTTCACAGCCCAACACGGTCTGATGCTTTGCATCAACTCGTTCCTCCTTGCACAACTGAGATAATGAGACCTTGGACCTTCTAAATGAGCAGAGATTTCAATGGAAGTTTAGAGGGCAGCAGAATGCTTTCATGGGCAAATGCCTAATTTGCATTTTCTACATTCACCTTTTAACCTCGGGTTATCTGCTCTGTACAGGTTTAAGCCACAAAGAGAAACAGGCAGGAGCTGAATGTACAGAATGGGCAATTATCTGACTGTGAATCACACTCCTGGTGTATGTACAAGCACCTGGATTGTACTTCTCTGGACTTGCTTTAAGTCCAATTCTCCATAAAGCTGGTAGTTGTATTTTTAAGCCCTATCCCCACTGTAATTACATTTTCATACCTACTCTCTCTATTCTAAAATGACACAGCCTTCAAGTGACAATATTGTAAAATCGGACATAAATGTCCATTAGACTAAATTCCTTAAATATAGAGCTGTTTGCTTTTAATTAGCTATCTCTGGATGCCTCGCCATATTTGTAAAGGCACGGAGTACAGTCTCTGCTAAGATTTTGAAAAAAAGGCATGAAAATAAAGAATAAAAGACACAATTACTCCCAATAAAGGTAGATCCCTACCCCAGCTGGCTTTGAGAGCACAGTCCCAGTCTTGGCCATGAGCTCCCAGTGTTCACTCAGCACCTCTACCTGTCCTCCCCTTGCCCTGGGGAAGGGGCCTGCTCCGTCTGCTTCCTTAATCTATGGCTTTGAAGGGAATATAGGTTTATTACCAGAAGTAATAAGTTCTACGCCTTGCTTTCATCCTTCCTGGTGATTGAAAAATTGCTTCAAAGTGAGTGATGGAGAGTAAAGAACACCGAAGTCACCAGAATACTGAGTGTGCAGCACTTCCATCCTTAAAAAACAAGAGGGGACTACAGGGGTTGGTGAACATAAATCTAGGCTCTAGCTTATCCTACAAACCTTGTCCTCTAGAGGGAAGAAGCGTGTTCTAGCATTATCCAGATGATCTTTTTGATATTTCTTGGCTTCCTACAGCCCAGCATGGTAAAGCCTTGAAAACTTGACTAAGATTGCAAAGAGATCAGCAGTAGGAGATGACTTAGCTTCTCTATGAGGTAGAGAGCTGCATTTCCCCTGCTTCTAAAGAACTCGGGCAAATCCAAATTATCTGCTCTGTCATCTATAACATCTCCCAGTTTCTGTGGGGAGATATCCATGCAGACTGTGCACAAAAACATTTAAAAGTATCCTTCTAGTCATTTTCTGTAATAAAACTTAGAACCAAAACTATTCTTTACTTCACTCTACTCTGTCACTGAAGCTTCTCCTGCTGTTTTGTTGTTCTGACTTTTTTCCTACTTCTCCCAAACCAGCCTGGCACTTGGCAGCAACTGGAAATCACAAAATGAAGTGAAATAAAGTGAAATGCAGTGCTGCTGTTAGGGGAAGCAAGGGATAAAAGCTTTACAAAACGACAGGCTGGTGCCGCAGTGGATGAACACTGGCATTTGGCACTTTGTAATAGGTTAGGAGCCTCGAAATTTATTGTAAACTTAATGCAGTTTTACAGCCTATCTTCAAAACATTTACACAGACGGTAAAAGATGATAGATATTTTCAGAGCATTCCTCTTCCCCAGCAGTTTCCCTTGCAGGAACACTACCCAAGCAGCAGTGGTTTGAAATATATTATTGATGTATCTTTGAAGATCTATTATACGATACCTCATGTTTATTGCTATTATGCAACTGGCTTCTAAGTGTCCTCTTCTATACGAGGCAGAGCTGAGCAGATACGATCAGGATTATTATTATTTGTATTGCAGTGAGAGGTAGTAACCCAGCAAGGCACCATTGATTTAGATACCAAACAAAAACATAGAATGACAGAGTAGCTGCTCTTTACATTTTATGTTTTAAAGAAGTCAGGAAAAGGAGGCCAGAAGGAAAGAGATACAGTAGCTAAACAATCCAAGAGAATGAAGTGCACAAGAGATAGATGCGTGTTTGCACCGGTAAAGTTAATGAGATCCATAGTTTGCATTTAAGGGTAGTCTCTCAATTGACTCCTTCATGATGGAAAGTTGGAGAGGTGAATGAAGGGCTAGATAATGAGATGCCAATACAAAACTCTTGATCAGGGAGGTAGGCAGAGTTATGGGGAGGTCACCTCTTTTGTTACTATTGGACCTCGAATGCTTTGCCACACCTCGTCTTTTAATCTCTTTCCATACACAATGTGTTTTATGGATTATGTGGCTCAGGCCGTTTTCTTTGCATGCACACTCTGGGCTTATTTATTCTCACTAATGCTGCTAACGTCTCTAAAGCTAAGAACAGGATCACGCTTACAGTGAAAAGCACAATAGATTTTCTGTTAGCGTTGATTTAAACGGAGGTCCAGGATGTTTCTATAGCCCCGATGAACCATGAGCACAGCATTACCTTAGCAGGGACCATCCTGTTGGACCACATTTGCTAGTAAAAGATAACGACAGAGTGTAAATGCAACAGTATCTTCTAATCAGAAAATGAGTTGGCAAGAGCACTAAGCAAGAGAATGACCTGAAATGCTTATAGAGAGCAGCTGGAGCCAAAGGCCTTTGGCTTTAGATCAGATAAATGCTAAATTCTTTAGTAAGGAAATTCCATGGGAGAGTATCAGTGGTTTTGTAAAGCCGACAGACACAACAAGGTCTTATATGAACTGTCCTGATTTTCTTATTCCTTCAGCACAGTTCTGCATGCCCCCAAACCCTACCTGTGCTTTTCAGCTCGCGAGAATTTGCTCACTAGTTCTCAATTCAGGTGATTTTTAACACGTACTGCAGGTGCCCTAGAAGCTTTCAGCATCCTGAAGTGTTACAGAAAGAAGCGTTCACTCTAGCAATTAAGCAGCAGCCCAACCCGTAAGAAGCTGAGTGCTGTAAATTAGGCAAATTCCTAAAATAACAAAAGCAGGTTTGTGTCTTGTCTGTGCCTGCGGTGCTGCAACGATGTATTTAGCATAGGACATACTCAGCTCTCATGGGGAGCTATGTTCAGCATGGAAATACAGGTATTATCTTACTATATCGGGAATATAGGTTGTGTTTCTGTCTAGAAATAAGATTTCTAGTTTTCCAATACTTTCCACAGTGTACTCTACCTTAAGACTTCCCAGAGCTCTTTCTCAGCCTTTCTACTTGCTTTATGTTTCTGATTATTCTTTTAGCATTTCACTGAAAAATCAGAGAAATCCCAAAGTGCAATCACTAGGTTCCCAGGCGTAGATTCACCATACCTAGATGTAAGAGTAGTAGGTATCTTCGGATGCTCTGCGTTGCAATCAATAAGCCCTTCATTTTCTGATTCCTCCTTTTATTGTGTTCCGTCCATTTCTTCACATCTTTAGGACCAACACCAAACATCCGCAATCTCGGAGTATTTTCATTCTATTTACTTCTAATAGGTGACACTTTCAATTTTGGTTTAAGTGTGGCTAATTCTCTGTTCAGAACCTGCCAAGTTGCACGGCTGAACCCCTCCAGGACTGATCGCTGCACAACCCATGGTGCTACACCAATATACACTAGCTGGATGTCTACACAGTATTTTGACAGCATGGCATTAGCAATTGAGAACACATCTGTGCCACAGTTTTGGTTATCAGTTGTCAGAGTACTGGTGAAGTTCCAGTTATTAGTTTTCAGACAGAGCAATCGCGTCCTGGAGCTTTGGGGTCCAGGTAATCACTTGGAATTTAATTCAAGCAGAGCCTCAGCCATGTGCCTAATAAATATATGCACGCTGGAGGTTATTACCACAAGGTGATACATTAAAATTGTCACCATTTTAAGAAGTTAAAATTCAATATCGCTATATGCATTTTCAGGGTAGAATCTATAAGCTTGCAACTGCTTGTGTGCAAATGCTTATGTGTATGTAATTCTTTCCTGGATTAGATCTGATTTTCTGGCATGTCTTTACTATTCTTGTACTATTTTTAGCTTTCCGGGTGTTATAGTAATAGGAATCCATTTAAAATACGATGTTAAAAACTAAATGATGCCTTAGCCACCATCGAAGTTCATTATTTTTTTCTAATAGCTCAGAATTTTTGAAAAATATTCAATGTTCACTGGTGGAGCAGATGGAGCTGTGAGCTGTGAACACTTTTCTACATGATAATATACTTTGGTTCTGGCTGGTGCTGTTGCTTTATTTCTTCATTTTCTCACTAAACAATACTCAGGCTGGGAAAATAAGAACTTGGGTGTTTTTCAAGAATTTCAAGCTCAGAGGCAGGCAAAGCAGTGTTCAGGGCCAAGTGCAGAGAAATACTGGATTCTCAGAAGCCAGGGTATTTCTATGTCTTTACCTGCTCAATAGTTAGCAAAAATCACACTTTCAATTCTCATGGAAGTGTGTAAAACTATATTATACCTCTAACCGTGTGCAGGAATGAAGGCAGGGGACGCCAGCTTAAGGGACGTCCCATCACTTATCTTCTTAGTGAGAAATATCCATGTGTTCTTGTTTGAGCTTTCAGAACTGCATGTATTTATGGAAAGCCTCATCTCCCTGGATGAGAGGGCACAGCCCGGGGAATGCCACCTACTAAATGTGCTGGCTGCTAGTCTCAGCTTAGCGTTATTCTGTTAATCAATACAGCAATTAATAAGGGAATTCATATTGCAACTGACTCACCATACTGTGAAAAGGAGCCGCGATAGAAAATTAAGGAACATCTGCGGCATTTTCATCAAATAAATTCTAATGGGGTAAAAATAAGCAAACAGCAGGATCCCGTTTTGGTTAACAGAACAGTACAGTAGAATGGAGGAACAGGGAGATTCAGATCACCAGTTGTGTCCAGGAGACAAAATTCCTCTGCAGGTTTTATTGCCTGTCAACTGGTTGACAGTTCTGGGAAGCTCTTGGATTACTCTTCCAACACAATTTCTTGCAATGTTGTTTCTAAGGAGCAGCAGCTTATATGAGCAATGCTTTCAAAATCTAACATTGCCTAACAAGTAGATTTTCCATTTGATACTACTTGTTGTTATTGTTGTTGATGATGAGTATTGGAAGTTTTGCTAATTTGATACTAAACCTGAAAATTTTTGCCATGGAAAAAATAATGAAATTCACCTATCTTGATTTTTATTTCAAATAACAAGTCTATGAGAGGCGACTTCGGTTGCCATAATGTGGTAACTTGGCAAATTTTTAGCCTCTTTTGCAAGTCTGCTAATATCTACAGTCTGTAGTATCTACTGGGGCTCTACACGGTTGGATAAATGAAATTCAAATGACACAAAATGGTAGAATGCCAGAAAATATGCCAGAATACTGTTTATTATAAATCACTGACCTAGAGTAGAGAACCTTGTGTGTGTATAAAAAAATATCTAGATAGATATGTACTGCTGCAACCTCTTCCCACAAGAACCTTGTATAGAGACACGGGACAGGTATCAATGAACAGAACTCCACATCTATCAGTGAGATGAGTTTCCTCATCCCATTACATGGATTTCAGAAATGAGAAACAGATTTTTAAAGACAAAATCATGTGAGGCTTAGTTTTAGGGACAAAAACATTGATTATCTACCAGATGGGTCCTGGTTGATTTTTATATTGGGAAGAAAACCTGTAGATAAATTTGTTTTTGTTTCTCCCAGTAGAAAATTTTAACTATTTAATTAAAGGCCTCATTGCCCCATCATTAAATTCAAAGAAGCATATCTAATGCAAGCACTTAAATGTAATGTCACTTATTAGTCTTTAATGAAGAGAAACTTACTCCTTCTCTAAAAGAACAGCTGTAGAAATAGTGCCCATGTCACCCACAAAATTATATATTATGAAGAGTATTAATGTGTATTTAATGTCGGGAAAAATATTCCCCCACCAAAAAAAAAACCACGAAAAGGACTATTCTTTCATGTTCGACTTCACTTGTAACAGAGGTTAATTAAAGCTAGAGCATCACAAATCCCGTCACGCTACGGGTCATTCAGCTGTACCAAAGTGTAACACAATTCTGCAAAACCTCCTTGATGGCGATAACATAAAACTAACTGCTCCACTACTCGGTGAAGAACACTGGGCTGGCTTGTAACTCGGCTCCAGCTTTCATGACCCAACAGCCATGAAATCTGTCATTAAACATGAGATTTACCTAACCCTTCTCATTGTATGCTTTATAAATGTGTGAGTGAATATATGAATAAAAAGCATTTTTGATGTTTTGGGGGTAAAAAAGGGAACCTTAAGAAGTCCAAGGAGCCACAGTTTTGAGATATTTTTCTTTTTCCCCATGGAAATTCTGCAAAGCAGTGATGAAATGTTGTATGTCATCATCAGGTCAAAAAGTGGAAGTCCATGACACTGCTGTCTACATCCATACTTCAATATCTATTTTCTGTTTAGTCAATTTAGCACCTTTCTTTTCTTTTTCCTTAAATTGACAAATTATTCAAAATAAAAGACCCAAGTAGTATCATAGCAAATCTCCCAGGGTGGAGGGATTATCAACAGTGAGAGATTGTCAACATCTCTCGGGCTGTATCTGGATATCAAAATAGGATGGGTAGAAGTGAAACAAAGAGAAAATGTTTCTAGTGGCCCCCCGCAATAACAAACCCAAATGCACGGAGGTGTTAATTTGTCATTCTTTGCTGCAAGCAAGGGTAGTGCCATTGTTTTGATTACAAAGACTCCCCAAGTGCTCGGCTTTGAGGTGGAGGGATGGAATTTATAGAATCACTATGGTTGGAAAAAACTTTTAAGATCATCAAGTCCAACTGTTATCTAATTAAATCGCATTCCACTTATGCATCATTTCTATTGTATGTGTACTTTATATTAATCTGATTCACCTGAGGTAATCCTGCAGATCCTTCTTTTACAAACTACGTGTATCTGGTCCCCATAGTACCAGTATTACCTGGTGCGTTCATTTTGACTCTTTCTCTNGGAAAAAAAACCCCAAACCTCAACAACTTACTTTTTATTTGCCTTCTGCAATTCACTCCTCTAGTTCATTTTCTCCATAAGAGCTCCCGTATCATCTCTCAGTAGCCAAAGGTGTGCAGCTTGGTTACAACAGCTCAGGGGAACCTCCAGGTCTGTGGCACAATGCCCCAAATTGCTGGCAAAGGTCAGGGCCAAGGATGCCCTGGGCTGGCTGGTGGGTGGGCTGCTGAGCCTGGGGCAGCACTAGGGGGAAAACACCTGGGAGATGCAGGAGCTTTAGTTTCTGGGGTTATTTTTAAAATATGGCCACACATTCCAAGCGATGTGATGCTCACCGTGCCTTGTGAAGAGCTTTGAGATTTATGAATGGAAAGTGTTAACTAAAGCTAAGCAATACATCTTTTAATATGGAGATCTACTTAGTATGGAAAGGAGACGGGACAGTAGAAAGTGTGACAGCTGAGTAGATAAACATGGACTTGTGTTTTCATTTACAAAGACCTCTGGTATATGAATGCTAATTATTTACTGCATTGTAAGATTCTGAATCCCAAAGCAAGATTTCACCAATTTGATGTATTAAACTGGTTCCTATTGATAGATCATTTCCGAATGTTCTGTCTCAAAGGTTTTCAAGGACAGTCACACATCCCACAGCCACCCCTTTCGCTTGAGATGCCAGATTACAGCAGTCAGACTTTTCCCATTAAGTACTGGGTGCTAGTACAGCTGACTGGACAAACCGTATTTTTCTATTACAAGGAAGAAATGTGTTACTGGGCAGACTGGAAAGGGGATCTCAGCAAAGAGCTGGCAGTTAGAGGTTCCTGTCATGGCTTTTTGCTAGTGAGATAAGGAAGAGCAGACCATGGGGTAATAATCTGCATCGAGCTTTGTTGTTTTAAGTAAACTTTGCTCAGCCGTTACTAATACAGCCATTATCCCAGTCCCTGACTGACATTGGCTGAATTTCCCCCATCTTTCTTAGGGAAACTCAATATTATTTATATCTTTGCGTATCTCTTATATCTTAGGTGAACAATGAGAACGGCAATTGCCAGACTGAATAACGAGATGCTGCAATAGATGCTTTTCTTTGCAAAATGATATTGTGCGAAACCCGTCTCCTGGGATTTCCTTCTTGGTTAGGCAGCTATGAAGGATAAAGAGGAACGGATGCAGATCATTATGAGATTGTTGAATGCTTAACGAGAATGAAGTTGTAATAGAGCTGGTGCAAAAGCAACTGTTTACACGGGAGTGGAGGAAAATCACACTTTTCTGTATATTATAATACAACTTGTGCAGCTGCCTCAGTCCTGCAGAACTTGTACTTAGCTCTTACTCATCACTGATCTCAGTGCCTCTCTGCCTGGAAATAATTATTATGACTCAATTATCATGAATCCAGTTGTTCACAACTAATATGAGTACTCTTCTGAAAGTATTTGCAAGGACTTGTGCAGCTCAGGGCTGAAAAACTGAGTCTGGAGACCAGTGTTGGGGGGCTGTGGGGAATTCACATCCATGATCAGCCTTGCTGGTGCTCAGACCTGGGCTGCGTATCCTGCAGAATAAGCTCTAAGGTGCTGTAGAAAGATCCTCAGCCATTGAAATAACTTCATTGATCAGGTTTTCATGGTTTTCAGTCTCGTGGGTTTCTCATTCTGTAAAATTATACGGAGCTTTTCAAGATCTGCATATAAAAAGCCTGCAGGATCTGTCTTCCTGAAGCAATGTGACTGGGGCTTATTTTCTCTATTCTGTTCCATCTCACTCCAAAAACTTTTCCTCACAGTTCCTTGCTTTTATCTCATCCTTACTCTCCTTTACGTTACTCATCTTTAAAATTAATTTTGTATAAAGCCTTTCTGTTGTGCTTCATCCCTCGGTAACTTTTTTGGGTGATGAGGGTTTGCTTTGCTTCTCTGTTGGCTTTTAATTGTGGATCCAGAAAGAGTAATAATTAGGTCCTGCCTCTAACTACCCATTGGTAAGTTGGTAAGCACAGCTGCTTTACTGATGTCCTGGAGGGTATTTGCATCTGGCATTCTCAACGTTGTAAAATGCAAACCCGGTTAATAGGGAAATCGTGTCTTGCGTTGTAGAGATGCTAATAGAAGTGGCATCACTTGCCATGAGATATTCCAATTTATGACTATCTTTAAAGAACATACTTGCCAATTAGTGTCTTTATTAGAACACTTACTTTTTATCATTTGAAAATATGGCTCTTAATTGGGACCAGCTTTGCCTAAGGGAGAAACATTTGTTAATAAATAAATGAATAAACTGAACTTCTCTGTGAGTACCCAGGGAGGGAACCAGCTTGTATCACACAGGCACCCTTATAGATCGTATTACTTATTATTCTCAAACTCGTTCAATTATTGAGAAAGACAATTTCATCTAACATCGTATTATCTTGCTGGGAAAAATATAGACAGGATATTGGAGTTTGCTTGTTTATTAAAGCAGGTAGCTCATTAGGCATAATTAAGATAGAGGAAACAAAAGGATTAAATCTTCCTACCACGCCATCAGCCCAATAGCTCTAGTAGAGGCAAGAACACCATGGTTGCCCTATTAGTACATTGATCAGGTTAATGTAATTAAGATGCCAATTTTATTAGAAACTGAAGATACAGTGAGGAGTGCGCAGTGTTTTTCACTTTAAAACTGTGATAAGGATTAGAGTTAAAGGTTGGACTGGATTATCTTATATGTCTTTTCCAACCTAGATGATACTGTGATACTGTGTGGTAAAGAAACTGTTTAAGAACTTATTAGGACTGAAACCCCCACTGTTCAGTCAAGGGACAGATACGAACCAGAATTTGGTAAAGGTTGGGACGACCAGGACATCAGTGTCCTGTGCTGGTCATGGCTCTGTCATTGTGTTTCCCTCCTCAATGGATGGTGAGAAGTCAAAGCAAAGCCCTCAAACCAGGTGTGCGTTTCCAACAGCCACTCCATACTCATCCTTTCTCCATGGAGGATTTGATCCCTGTAGGTTCGGCATTACACTCTACAGCCTGTGACTTCCCAAAGGAGCATGTCTTGCAGAAACACATTGTTGTCCAGGCAGGGGTAAAGCAGCTGAAAAGAAGCCAAAGAACCTCTGACCGATCCTCAGTAAGACCCAGGTACACGTCAGGTGTCCAGTGCAGTAAATAACCAACCACAGGCACATTGAGGGGGCAGCAGGATGGTCTGTTGATATATTTGAGCTCAAAACGAACTACCAACACTGCGTTGCTGCTTTATAATACATAGTGTGTTGGCCTTGGAAGAAGCAACAGTGTGGTTGTGCATGGTGCAGCTGCTGCCACGTAAAGCCTGGAGGACACGTAACACCCAAGCTGGTTTGTACTGGCAGTACTGGTTGCACTGGGCAGCCCAGGGGGCATGTCCACAACTCAGTGTGATCGTAGCCACAGGTGTGGAGAGGACAGGCTTTGGCTCCAGGTCAGGGAAGCCAGGACACCTGCACCTGAAGTCTTTCACTTCAGATATTGTGCTGCTGAAAACCCCTTAAGCAGCCAATTATTTTACTTAAATCCATTTTAAATATATATATGT
>WEIS01021963.1:0-12381 GCA_013389965.1 Todus mexicanus | reverse complement strand
GCTCCTGTGCCAGTTCCCTAAGCGCCATACAATGAATCCCAGCCTGTGCTGGACAGTGTGCCCAGGTGGTAGGACAGAAAAACTGCTTGGGCTCCTCACTGCTCTCCAGCCCCTCACCCTCCAAAGACACTGATGCTTTGTCTGGCCCCTCCGCAAAAGTGCATCCCACTCAATATAATGTTTTCAAAAGTGTTCAGAGATTTGAACACTCCTAAGTCAGTTTTAAACACTGTGGATAATTTTTGGAGACCCAAAGGACTCTAGAGAACAAGTCTTAATGAGGTGCAGCTGAGGGAACTGGAGTTCTTTTGTCTGGAAAAAAGGAGGGTTGAGGAAGACCTGATCACTCTCTACAACTACTTGAAAGGAGGTTGTAGCCACGTGGGGGCTACAACTCTTCTTCTCTGGTCTCTTCTCCCATGTAACAAGTGATAGGACAAGAGAAAATGGCCTCAAGCTGCAACAAAGGAGGTTTAAGTTGGACATTAGGAAAAACTTTTTCACTGAAAGGGTTGTCAGGCATTGGAACAGGCTGTCCAGGGGGCTGGTGGAGTCACCATCCCTGGAGGTTTTTAAAAGACATGTAGATGAGGTGCTTAGGAACACGATTTAGTGGTAGGATATGCAGTATTAGGTTAAAGGTAATGATTTTATGGTCTATTACATTATCTCATGCCTAAACTCCAGTTTCTTTCATTACTTCCACATCAGACTTGTAACACCCCTTGCTTAGTTTGGTAAGGAATCCATTTCAGCTAAATTGATACATTTCAATTAATTTTCTATCAGACCACCCCTGTTCAGGTTTTGTACTAGATTAAGTTGCTTTTTGAAGCTGATTTCTGTTAACATAGTGCCATTTCTCACATACACAAAATCTCCATGGCTATAAACATGTGGTAACCTGCCCAGAGACTCCCTAAACCTCACTCGGTTACTGCCTGATGTATGCTCTAAAACAGGACAGTTTCCACATGAACATTATTTAAGGAGAGATATTCTCTCTGCACTACACTATGAAGGTTTTTGCTGATGTCATGGCAGTCCAGAACATCTCCCTCCTGCATGGCTGCTGTGGATGCAGCTGCAGGTCCTGGGCACAGGTGTCCATGCAGATAGCAGAGTTTGGCCAGCCCCTTGGTGGTCACAGCCCTCATGACCTCCTTGGCCATGACTGACTGGCATCACTACAAACATTACCTCACTATTCTCCTTTTTCAGAGTTTTTCGTAACCACAGTAAGCATCGGCTGCCCAGTCAGCAGAAAATACCCCTCAGGCAGTTTTTTGCCTTCACCTTCTGCACTTGATTTTCTCGCTAAGTTTTTTCTTCCGGGAGCAATGTCATCCCCTGACACTGATGGAAAAGGACTTGAGAATATACTGCCAATCTATTTGCTTGCTGGTGTAAGGAAACCATTGCAATCCACTAGATATGTTGTTTCATCCCCAAACTCATGTTGTCCGTCTCTTAACACATTAACTAGTGGTAAGGCTGGCAGGAGCCAACCTCACTGTTTACAACAACAGAGTGATTTCTTTTGTGGGAAACCACCAGTAAGATGCAGAGCAGATGTGTCCATGACTGAGCAGACACTGATGCTAGTGAATATCTTGTTTGTGGGTGGGTTTTGGAGAAAAGAGAGATCTTTTTACCACAGGACCAGTGAAACAATTTGAGCAGAGCCATGATTGCACGCAGAAGCTTGGTCCACTTTCAGAAGATCAAGTTAGCATGATTTAGGACTTGGGGAAACCTGACATTTGGAAAGAACATGCCTCCAGAAGGGGCTGCAAAACACGTTGTGTACCTGCTCTCCTAGCTTGTCGTGTGAAGGTAGACAGGGTTCAGCACAGCTTATTAGCACCTCATGGTGGCAGGCACTATCCTGCAGTGATGCGTGTCACTGACAGAGCACAACTTCCATCTCAACTCATGGGGACCACCAATGTGTAGAACAATATCCACTGTAATGATGACTGATGGAACCAAATTAAATTTGTATACAATATTTGTAACTTTTTCTTAACTGATTCCTTCCTGCCACAAAGTGGTTGCCTCACATACAGACTAACTTCCTTTGTTGGTTTCACTGGTTCCAGTTTTCACTGGTGATTTTCACCTGCTCTTCCCTCTGGCTCCACGACAGATCTTTCTCATTTTCTCAGGGACATTTATTTAGTCCGAGTAATTGGGAGAGTTGTTCTTTGTTAGATTTTAAAGTGTATTTTCTGTGTATACGTAGCTGGTGAGATTGGCATTTCCCATTAAATTTCTAAGGTGCAATGACCTAAATGTAGATACGTTGAAAGAAAATAGGAACTACCAGAGAGAAACAACATGACAAAAAGTTTTGCACACTTATTAAGATTTGCTGAAGTTTTGGCTGGCTGGCCATGGGTTTTGTCCTTCCCCCCCCAAAAAAAAAGAGAAGAAAAAAAAAGAAGAAAAGAGTGTGTCAAAAATCTCCCTAGAAACCACGCAAATCTGTAAGAGAAATTCACAACAGGCTTTGTAGAATATAAATCTCCTCTGAGCAGTGTTACTTGGGGCAACAATACAGTGAGAAAAAAATGGTGAGATATTAAAGGATTTAAAACCACACTGGAACTCATTTATAAATGGAACTTTAGGGTATATATGTTATTGGCTGGGCTACAAAAGCTACCATAATGCACAAATCTGTTTTAAAATACAAAATGTTATTGGTAAGTATTCCTTGATTTCTAGTTAATTCAGTTCAAAGTGTTACACAAACTTCTAATGGGTCTGGATTTGTTTACTCCATGAAAGTGAACATCAAATAAACAACAAAAGTATTTGAATTTTCAAATGGTGATCATATTTGAAACGGGAAAGGGGGCTCCTGCAATGTGAACTGTGCTGAGTGTAGGTGAGCACCTGAACTTGAAACGTCAAGCAGCCTCTGGAGAAGCAATAGCTGTGGGAGCTCTGCACTTCTGAAAGCCACACTGGAGGTTAGGTTCAGCTCTGAGATGCTATAGGAATGTGACAAGCTAGGCACTAATCCTGCACCCACGGGTACAACCTCTCAGACACCTGGTGAAGGTAAATGGTGGCTTACCATTGAGTATTTGCTAAGGGAGACTCACCCCCACGGCAGGTCACCTGTTCCCCTCACTGCCATTTGCCCCAAGACAAGTTTCTGTGCACTATGCAACTTAGAACAAGACCATATTTTGCATTTTAAGTCCCTCTTCTCTAAATCCTGACTCTGCATTTCCCTCTGGGGCAACTGGTGGTTCCTGCTGCTTGCTTTTTGGCTTATAAAAACTAGCAGTCAGAAGGGTTACATGCTCTTTCACTTCCTTCATGTTCTCAGAAATGTTTCTAGGACAAGCTAGAGCTGTGGCATTGCACATCCGATTACAGCAAGAAGAAAAATTGATTTTTCTTCACAGAAATATGGGTGACCTCATCCACAAACTTGGTAACTGCAGAGGAAGAGAATGTTGTGGCACTGGGTTTGTAAATATGGAAGCTGAAACCGTGGGTTTCGCATTGTAGGGGAACTCAAACCTAGTTCCGGATGCCAGCCTCTAATAGGTGGATATATTAGAGCAAGAGGGACTGGTCAGGCACTTCTGATACTTTAGCAAGTCCAAATAGCCTTCTTCAAAGGCATACCATAGATCTCAGGGAAGCAGGAGTCAGGGCAGATTGAGACTTAGGTACTGCCTTGTCCAAATTTGAAGGCAATGGCATAACTCCTTCAGGTCCCTGGCAGAAGGTTCCTGTCCTTAATGTCAGGCAGACGAAAGATCCTTCTTTCAACTTAGACCTAAGCCTCAGCAACTTCAGTTCTCTAAATTGCGAATCACAGACTCCTGCACATCCATCAAGTCTGTCAAGGATGTGCCAGTGAACAGTGAAACACCAAGAAGGTTGTGCTTGCCCCTGTAATCACCAGACAAGTTCCTGGTGTTTAGATAGTGCCATTAGTGAATTAAATGAACACCAAAGTGGATTCTAGGCAGAACAGCTGTGTTAGATAACACAAAGGTAGTAACAACGCTTACTGAGTGCTGCAGGGCTGGTGTGGTTGGAATTGCTCTGGGAGGAGTGATAGAGAGGTGGATGGGGCTGGCTGCTGCTGTGCTTCCTCCAAGCATCCCTGTTGCTGCAGGTGAAAAGGCCGAGGAAAAGAGAAGCAAAGACTATCCTAAACTCATGGACCAAAGGCCGTGCCTTCACTGAGTGTTAGCCCACTACGAGGGCCATGCCGGGCTCTACACTGACATCCAGGCTGCAAACATACCAGGCCCCTCTGTCTGAGCAGCTGCTCCCACGGTCTGGGCTGAATTGGTGGGAATGCAGCTCAGCAGGGGGCACCTGCTGGGAACAGCGTTAAATGCGCTTCCCAGTGTTTGGGGGAGTGCTGCTGCAACAAACTGTGAAACCTCGTACAGTAGTTCCACCAAGGGTGGCTGGGTGTTGCAGTGAACCTGACAGGCTTTAGTCCACTGCAGGTGCAGATTTGGTGGGAAGGCCACGGAGCCTGCAGCCACTAAGCACACTGCCAGTAAGGGCAATGGAATGGGACAGTGCTGAAGTGCTCTTGCATGTCCCCAGGGTGGAAAGGCACAGCGCCATGAGGGATAGCTGGTCATCCCTGGTCAGTAACATGTAGAGTGTTTGCTGGCATTTGAGTCTCATTGTAAGCTAATTCACTGGGTAATAGAGGGATTACTATTTGGAAAGGGCAAGCCTGAGCGAAAGACAGGACATGATGTGTATAGTCTGCTTGTTTTAATAAACCTACATGTAGGATCTCATCGGGTCATGGTGACATTCTCGAGCACTTCAGAGCCTTCGCATGCCTGATTTTCCCAGGGCCTGGCAGGGGGGATGGGACATGGCTGCTGCTGGAAGTATTTTCATGCAAGAGGAATTATAGATTGCACAGAGCAGCAGACACTTTCTGATTCTTTTTTATTCTTTCATCCATGTCTCTTATAGCTGGACTCAATCTTAAAGGACTTTTCTGACCTAAATGATGCTATGATTCTTGTCTTGATTTAGTGGGAAATATATTTGGTTGGACACATCTCAAGTTGGTGGAAACTGGGGAACATACTGGTCTAAGCAGGAGCACAGAGAGAGGGAGTGATAAGGTACTTTTTATGTTGTTATGTTAAAAAAGCTAAACCTGAAATACTTGTGATGGTGACCTATCAGGTCATGACCAATGTCTTGGGCAGCCCAGAAAGGGTGTGCATTCTTCATCCTTCGAGAGATTCAAAACCTGATGGGATGTTGCGCTGAGTAACCTGCTCTGGGTGACTAGTTTGAGCGGCGGATGTTGAACAAGATGACCTCCAGAGGTGCCTTCCCGCCTCACTCAGCCTGCGATATTACAAATTATGAGCTTATTTTATCATCTTCTAGTGAAAATGAGATGGCCTGCGGATGGGCCTCTCTTTCCCTCTCGTGAATGGCTGTGGTGGGCCTCCAGCCAGCAACTGCTCTGAGGGCAGCTGCAGTACCTCTCCCTTGCCATGGCTGCTAAGGACACCAAAAGGTTTTCAACACCAGAGTTTGAACTACAAACTCTGAAAATTGGAGGAAAACCTCAAAGTGAGACAAAATAGAGATGATTTTAATAAACAAACCAATAATAATAATAATAATAATAATAATAATAATACAAAATCCCTTTGCTCCCAGCTTCACCCTTGCAAGTTGGTCCTTTCTTTCAGGCTTTGCTTGCTCTGTAGCGACTTTACTGGTTTCCTACAACCTCCTGTACTCCTGAGTGAGTGATGACCATATCCCTGAAATATAGCCTGCCCTTCTCTTTGCTGGGATGTGATCAGTCTGACAAACCTATTTCTGCTGTGGATGGGATGGGGCTGTCTGCATATAAACTCAGGGTCTTGGAAGTGGGCAAAACTGAAGCTATAATTCTGTCTGATTGGGTGTGTGTCTTTGCACAAACTGCATTGAAACTATTCCATTAATCACTTTTCTCTCTTACACCCACAGCTCACGGACAGGTTCACGTGTGGGCGCTGCAGGAGTGTGCAGCAGCAGGTGACCTGCAGAGCCAAAGGAAAGAGGAAAAAAAGGCTTGTTTCCTGGAGCAGTATTACCTGCAAAAATCAGACTACCCTACCTAAAGTTTTATCTGATTTAAAAAGAAAAGCAGACTTAAGGAAATAAATGCATTACAGACTAAAATGTTGACAGTAAGGAAGATTGATCTCCAGCCCTTTGGAGGATAGAAGTGTAACCACTTGCCTCTGTCTTGCTTTAATACTGCTTTTATATCACCTACTTTGAAAATAGATTCACATATTGCAGTTTCCCCACAGCATGGGGCACTGTTGGAAAAATCCTTTGCTGAAGAGATGGCTGTCATTAATGTGTAGTAAGAAAAGGTTTGATCGATTTATTCTAGAGTCTGTTTTAACATGTCTAAATTACAGTATTTTCTGGTCTTATGTGTCATTTCTTAGAAGAAAATCAAGTGATATATTTAATCATTCATTTATTGGCTAAGCTGGCTCTTTATGGAAACTGCTGTTCACAGGAATTGGCTTTGAATAATGTGGGGTTGTAGTCTATTTTCTTTAAGTTGTATCTCAGCATTTTCCTTGGCATCATCAGGAAGGTATTCCTCTGTTTTAGCACCTCTCAGATGAATCTCTCTCTTGAATAAAAAGTAGGTATCTTTTTTCCTACTCCAGGATGTTCCCTCAGGGATTCAGCAGCTGTATAAAACGGCCAAGATCTTCCAGTTAGAACATCTTGGTTGGCCCTTCATACTCCTATTGGGGCCTTGTTTAACAGGAGGGGTAGGAGGGGAAAATCAGCCTCAGCCAATCAGTAAACGGTGCATGTGGACTTCTTCACACATGCTCATGTTCATATGCTGTGTCCAGCAGATTCAGGCCTGCGACTCTGGACTGCTCCTGTTGTGGCAGGATGCCAGGAGGCTGCATGGGAGCCACGCTGAGGACCTGGGGACCTTATAGTGTGTGGTGGCTGGAACTGTCGTTGTACTTATGAAACACAAGTCCATTTTTAAGAACCCTGAAATGCTAAATATCATTCAAGTCAACAATTACTACGAGGCAAAAGGAAGAAAGGAATTATTCCCTTTTAGAAAACAATTTCTGTTCTTCATTTATTAGCTCATTGTTCACCTGCAACTTGCATTTTCAATATATTAGTTTTGCTGTGTGTAGTGTTGGAGACGTCTGAAAATGGCTGTGAAATTATAGTTTGATTTGAATAGAACATAAAGCTTAATTTTATCTGAAGTCATATTATCTTCAACCTGACGTCCTGTGTCCAGGTTATACCCTACTTATTGCTTGTATAATCAAAATGTGTCTTGGAGCCCAAATCCTCATTGTGTGAAGGGCTTATGGAAAATGGCCCTCTCTGCCTCTCTCCTCATGTCTTTCCTGAAGGAGTTGTTTTTTTCTCTTGCTTATGCATGCTTTGTGTGCAAGACAGATATCGCACCAGGTGGAGGAAGAATTAATCCAGTGAGGAAAGAGCTGCAGGGATATATCACATGACATACAGGGCCAAAGCCCGATCCTGGCATGCCTTTGTGGGCAGCTCTAGCACAAATTGCCCAGGGTGACCTCCCCTTGGGAGCAGTGGTGCACAGCAGCTCAGGCTGTGAGCAAACCACCTCCACTCATCTGCACAGCACCCTTCAGCCATATGGTGACATTTTCATCTTCATCCATCACTTGGTACAATGAAAATACAGGCTTTTTCTTTTCTTTTCTTTTTTTTTTCTGCAACACTTGTCTTCCATGAATGTCTTGACATTTATGTACCAACAGGAGACATTATGTTATGTCAAGGTTTTATTCCTGTGGCATTATCTATCTAATTAAGGCTTTCCCTACCTGCTTCAACCATGTAGCAAAGTAACAAGGAGGTTGTGTTTATTTCTGAGTCTCTTGAAGTTGTAACAAAGGAGGTGGTTGGTGCCAGGGAGATGGGCACAACATCCCTGTAGCCTGCCTCAGACACTGCTCAATGTGATGCCATGCAGTAAAGCTCTCCATCACATGTTAAGAGCAAAAACCTGTGTCCTCAGCTGTGGCTAGCACCAAGGATGTATCCAGCAGCCCAGCACTGGAAGGAGCACTATTCCTGAGCATATCTTTTGTAGATCAGCTACTATAAAACAAAATAACTGTGTTTATATGATACCTTACAAAGCCAGCTTTATGGAAAGCTAGGAAAGACAGGTTTAAATCAGCCTAAGCAATTAGAAAAGCACTCACTATCCAGATGAGTGAAGGCAATGTCCATCGGTGCATAAGACTATTTCTTGCCTCCATCTCCCTTTCCTAGTGGGCAGCCCGGGCAGGCAGTGAAGCAGGTAATAAATGATGCAGCTCTGCGAAGATGCCCCAGGCTCTTGTGTGATTCAGGTATCTCAGAACCTTCTGCAGACAGGCCAAGTGTCATCTGCTGCCATTTGCTCACCTCCAGCTTCTGCCAGGTGCTGCAGGTTGTGTCCTCTGCTCTTTTAACCTCCCTGAGGTGCACCAGGGCTGGACCAAATACCCAAAAGGCCATATGCAGAATGCAAATCATGTGGTTTGCTACCAAACAGCTGTAATATCCTGTAAGAATGGTTTTGCTCGTGGAGGAAAATATAATGGCTTGGGAAAAAATGAACCATAAATGAGGAAGAGAAATCACCTCCTACAGCTGTTACAAGTTTTATCAGACTGCAGAGCAGGAACATTTTTCTTCCTCTATGCAAATGGAAGCAGTTTCTTCTAGCATTTATGGACGCATCTTTTATACAGACACATCTATATCTCTACACAGGAGCAGCTGAGGGAATTGAGGCTGTTTAGCCTGGAGAAAAGAAGGCTCAGGGGAAACCTTATCACTCTCTACAACTACTTCAAAGGAGGGTGTAGTGAGGCGAGGATCAGTCTCTTCCCCATGTAACAAGTGATAGAATAAAAGGAAATGGCCTCAAATTGTGCCAGAAGAGGTTTAGGTTGGACATTAGGAAAAGCTTGTTCACTGAAAGGGTTGTTAAGCACTGGAATGGGCTGTCCTGTGAGGTGGTAGAGTCACCATCCATGGAGGTATTTAAAGTATATGTAGATGAGGTGTTTAGAGACATGGTTTATTGTTAGGTTTGTGTTTGGACTTGATAATCTAAAAGGTCTTTTCCAATCAAAACAATTCTATGTTTTTATATAACACAATTTCTGGATCCTTAGAGATGCTGTAAGAGTCATCACGATTTAAGCACAGAGAGCCAGAGTGGGTAAGAGGGTTCAAACAGATAATGAATCCTTGCTGGACTAGATTTGTACTGAGGAAGTGCCCCTCACCCTTGCAGGACTCTAATTCAGACAAGGAGACAAGGGCCAAGGGTGTCCTTCCAGCGGCTCCCTTCCCAGGCATGGGTGAGCAGTTCTTCATCCCAGTCACAGCTTCATGTCTGTTCAGCCACAGACTTCTTGGAGAAGACTGTCATTAAAATTGGAGCTGTCTTTTTAAGCTTCTCAGAGACTGAGTGTTTGGCATATTTAGTGCTCCTGGTTTAACAACAGGGCTCTTCCCCAACACGGGGCCAAATTTTCCTGTTCATTTATATGCCATTCAACCTCTGACATGTGAAAGTGAAAATATGTCTTAAAATCACAACTTGGTTAAAAAAAATGAGTATGTTTTTTCTTTAAAAAAGACTTTTAAAAAAAGACTTGATTGGAAATGGAGCCAAGTGAATCTGACAGTCTATGTCAGTGGAAAACAAATTCAACCTGTGATATGATCATTCCTCAGCTCAGCCAGTCTTCTGTCTCCTACGACAGGTAATGCATTCATTGCCCATGCTGCGGCTAGAGGGACCTCCTGAGACCCATGCTGGTAAGGACCAGAAGATGTGCAAAGAGCTGTTCCAGCTGGATACTGACTGGATGCTGGGTGGGTTTGATATTGCGAAGTCAATTATCGTCATCTTTGGTAGGAGACTTGTTCATTGCTGTGTCTCAGGGGAAATATATATTTGAGAAATCAATGAATATGTCCAACTAAAACATCTGAGACAGGTATTTTCTGGTTTTAATTGTTTCTACTGAACTCCCCCTGACTTAGTAGTCTCTGTATTCTCTTCTGTTAGCAGAACTGGTAACTGTATTTCAAAATAATTATAACATTTCCTCTGATGAGCTTAGCTCATTTAGCCAGGTCGAACAAAGGTTAGAGGGGATGCAATATCTCTTACTAAATAAGTCGGGTGGTAAATGCTGAGGAGAGAAAAGAGCTCTTTCACCTCAAGTGATAATATTATCACAGGATCAAACAGCTACATATTGCTCATGAGTACGAATACATTTATATTGTAAATTAGAAGATAATTTCTGGGTATCTGAAGAGGCAAGATCTGAATAGCTCATTCAGTCAGGAAAATGGGGGAACTGGGCTTGTTTTAACATGGAGCTTCATGGTCCCATGCAAGGGCCAGAATAGGTGAAGGGAGGAGTCCTTGGAGAACAGTATTGAAGTTTGTGCTGTGAGACCTTAGGTGCAACAAGTTAAATCCAAAGGGTTTTTGAAGAGACATTGGATTCATAGAATTGTCAGGGTTGGAAGGGACTTCAAAGATCATCTAGTTCCAAACCCCCTGCCGTGGGCAGGGACACCTCCCACTAGATCAGGTTGCTCAGAGCCCCATCCAGCCTGGCCTTAAAAGCTTCCAGGGATGGGGCTTCTACCACCTCCCTGGGCAACCTGTGCCAGTGTCTCACCACCCTCATGGTAAAGAAATTCTTCCTAACATCAAATCTGAATCTACCTAACTCTATTTTTGCTCCAGTACCTCTGTTAACATCATGCTTGTACTGTCATTACCTTGTGTCCCATCTCTCTGGTGCCCTGGAAAGGACACATTTCCTTGGCCTCCCTTGGCACTGGTGACTGGTGGACCAGTGTGGTGGCAACACGCACCATTGCTGCTTGAGTGTTGACCTCAAAGGAGTCTCAGTGCATTGTCCTCTTTCCTGCTTTGCTTAAGCTCATAACCAGAACTCAGCTTAATCAGAAGGGACAAGTGAGGGATTCTCATGTCTGCTTTGGCAGCATGATCACAGAAACACAGAATCACGGAATGTTAGGGGTTGGAAGGGACCTCTGGAGATCATTGAGTCCATTCCCCCTGCCAGAACAGGACCATAGAACCTAGGGCAAGTCACACAGGAATGCATCCAGATGGGTCTTGAAAGTCTCCAGAAAAGACTCCACAGCCTTTCTGGGGAGCCTGTTCAGTACTCTGTGACCCTTACAGTAAAGTAGTTCTTCCTCTCATTGAGGTGGAACTCCCTGTGCTCTATCTTGCATCTATTGCCCCTTGTCTTATCACACAGCACAAGTGAGAAGGTGCTGTCCCTCGGGCACCTCTCCTGTGTGTCACGATCTTGCAAAAATGATTGAGAGTGGTAAAGCAACAACATCAGCCAGTTCTATCAACACTCTTGGGTGCATCTTATCAAGTCCCATGGACTTGTGTACATTTAATTTGCGTAACTGATCACTAACCCAATCTTCATTGACTAGTGGAGAGTCTTCTCTCCTCCAGGTTTTCTCTTCTACATCCAGGGTCTGGAGTTCACCGGGACTGTTCTTAGGAGTAAAGACTGCAGCAAAGAAGGTATTCAGCAACTCTGCCTTTTCTGCATCCTCAGTTATCAGGGCTGCCACCTCATTCAGCAGTGGGCCCACACTTTCACTATTTTTCCTTTTACTACTGATATATTTCAAGAAGCCCTTTTGTTCTCTTTTACTTCCTTAGCTAGTTTTAGTTCTAAGAGGGCTTTGGTCTTTCTTGTTGCCTTCCTACATGCCCTGACAACTTCTCTATAATTCTCACAAGTGATAAGTCCCTTCTTCCATGAACTGTAAATTTCTTTCTTCCATGAAATTTCCTTCAGAAGCTCCTTGCTCATCCATCCAGGTCTCCTAGCACGTCTACCTGAGGGAACACACCTACCTTGAGCTTGGTGGAAGTGGTATTTAAAAATTGACTAACTTTCTTGGGCTCCTTTACCCTCCAGAGTCAGCCCAAGGGATTCTTGCAAGTAGATCTTTGAAGAGTACAAAGTTAGCCCTGTGGAAGTCCAGGGTTGTAATCCTACTTATTGCCCTGCTTCTACATTATATAATATTAAATTCTGCCGTATCATGATCACTGTCGACAAAGCTATTCCCAACCTTAATATCCCTAATCAGTCCTTCTTTATTCATTAATACAAGGTCCAGCAGTGTACAATTCTTTGTTGCCTCCTCCACTACCTGCATCAGGAAGTTATCACTGATGCACTGCAAGAGCATTTGGGATTGAATATGCCTAGCTGTGTGGGC